>BDDC01000038.1:689-54296 GCA_001662425.1 Chlamydomonas sphaeroides
GCAAAGTATACACGATAAGGTTGCGACCCGAGGGGGGCCAAACTATGTATGAGCACATAACTCCGTTGGTCTTAACTAATCCAACCTACGCCAGGCCCCTTGGGCGCCCCGACCGCTGCCCTTGGGCAGGTAAGCCCCTGCTCCGCCGCATGCGCAACGGCGCCTGTTCTAGTGTTGTTTTGAGGCATCGACCCACTTCTTGTATGTTCCCGAATTGCTTGTGAGCCCAGTCAATGTAAGCTATGGTGAGCATCTGTGAATTTCGGGCGAAATTGGCGACATGAGGGTTTTGTGCATCGGGCGGGGGACGTCGGGTGGTTCGGTCTAGCGTTACGGCGTGCCGTGTGCCGCATGGGCTTGTACGGTGTGTTGGCTAAGGAAAGGCAGCTTGCGCGGCACGCTGGGCTACTTCCTTCGCGTTAAGGTTGCGGCACCCTCGTCACACAGACGGATGGGAGAGTTGCGCTGTCGAATCGCCATGTAAGCCTTCATCACTCGCTGCCGTCACCGCAGCCCGGACTCCACAGATCGAACCCAGCCAGGCATCACCTGAGCTCATCTTGACGACGAGCCCTCGGCCCTCCTGCAGCGCCGACTAGGCGAGGGCGCGGCCGCCCGCAGCATATACCCCAGGCCATGACCCATCAGCACTCGATCCACAGCCTTTCATCAGCCTGGCCCAAGCCTCCTGCCCCCGACCCATGCGGCGGCCCTTCGCCTTCCCGGCGGGAGACGCGCCGGCGCCCATTGCTCGCCCCCACGCGACCAGCAGGCGGCGCGCCGTACCCGGCTGTGTCGCCGCCCCCTACGCGCCCGGCGGCTTGCCCCCCCACGTAGGTTGTAGGTCCTGTGCACCCTGGCCTGGAGCCTGCGTCAGGCCGCCGTCCGGCTCGATGTCCGCTATGAGCTCGGCCCCGTGCCCCAGGAAGTAGGACGGGGAATGGGGGGCCGGGCCAGGGCATCCAGGGCGTGAGGCAAGGGCAAGGGCGGCGGGTTGCCTGGAGCGGCTGGGTCAGGCCGGGCTGCATGCTGCCAGGTCCGCCGCCCGCAGCCGCGACCGCAGGCTCACACAGAGCAGCGGCCGCATCGCCTGTGCTCGCATCCCGGCGGCCGCCGCAGCAGCCGCGGCTTGGCCCGTCAGGCCCCAGGCCCCAGGCGGCGCGCACAAGCACGCGCATATGTGCCCAGGTCGCAGGTCTGGCCGGGCTTGATGGCGGGCCCCGCAGTGCCAGACAACATAGCCAGACAACAACGAGCCACGCACTGCGTCGCTGCTGACGGTGGCGCTGGCAGTAACACTGGTGGAGCCAGGGCCTGGCCCCTGCCACGCTCGCTCATACAGCCCACCCGGCGGACCGCGCCGCGCCTTTGGTTATACGTCTTGCACGTCTCACAAGTAAATGCCCCCACACCACCAGAGCACCAGGACCACATGAAATGTGGACAATTTTGCAAGCGACACCGAAACCAGAATTCAATACGATCGTAGTTCTGTGGTTCGGTATGACTAACTGACGGCAAGTAACCCGCGTACGACAAGGTTCTTTTAAGAGCGTCCGTAGCGCATGAAGCCGGCCAAAAGGTTTTAAAGGTCCGGCCCCCACCTGAAACTTGTTGGATGCGTGGCTCTGGTCGGCCCCCATGCGGATGCTGCGGGTGCGCGCGGTGGCAGCGGGAGACGAGGCGCTCAGAGGTTAGCCCCACCTGCCTATCGCAACCTGAAAATCCATGCGCGCGCGTGTTGGCACATGAGAGGTCAATTATTGGTCACATAACGGTCAGACACGAAGGAAACTCACGACAGCCCGAAATCCGCCAGCTTACTTGGCCAGCACCTGTAAATCACGTGCAGGGTCGGGCACGAGGCTGGGGATGAGCGCAGACCGCCGTTCATCCGTAGATTGGCTTGAAACATGACGAATCAATTACCCTCGCCCGCTCTAAATGGATCACCAGCCCAGTAAGAACCATGATGACGGCTGCATATATAACGTGATTCATGGCACCTACCTAATCAACGCACATATAATCCACGCATGACATAGTCAACAGCATCGTGTCCTATCCTCTGCGCTCGTCAGACTCACCTGAGGCCGCCACAGCCCCTTCAACAGCAGGTCAGAGATCCCAGAGCTAGCCCGCTGGCGCTTCGAGCACACAGCGCTGATGTTGGCTTCCGCTCTTCCCAAGGACGCCCAGCAGCACGTTCTGCGCGTGCCGTTGTGCAGGGGAGGAGCGAGCATGTACATCAGAGCAAAGTAATGTGGCCAAGAACAATTACTGCCTCAAACCCAAAGCAACAGTGGTAGCTGCCACACAGCACTGCCCCGCCCTCGCCGCGCTGCTCATGTCCCCGTGAACAACGTCCAGCGAGTGTAGATGGCTCAGCCAACGGGCCACATCCAGGGCCAGCGTCAGCGCGCTCAGAGCCGCAGCGCCGCCCGCAGCCACGCTGCCCAGGGAGCCGGCGTCTTTATTTGACGGGGTAAACTGGGGAGGGGAAGGATGTCAACCTCCCGCGCGGTGGCACCTACCAGCCTGTTGTGCGTACCGGCTTGCACACGTATGCGCGCGGGCATGGCAAGTAGGCGACATCGGGGTACAGGCGGCACGGAGTGTAGGTCGGCTGCTGTGCGCGAACCGACGTTGCGCGGCTAAGTACCCTACACAGCCCTGCTACAGCAGCCGCCAAATAATGGCAGCGCGACGACTCCGCAGCGCCAGCGGAAGGCGGGAAGGCGCCACACACGCAGGGCTCCAGCAGCGGCACGCCACGCAAGTAGTGCCAGTTGCCAGGGACCGGGACCCCGTCGACGGCCAGCCGCCAGAAGACCTCCTTGCGGCGCGGCTCCCAGTGAAGGCCCCGCCAAGCCCCGCCATGCACGCGGCTGGGGCCTCCACCGCCGGCGGCAGCCCCAGCGCCTCGCGCACGTAGGCTGCATGGCTCGCCCGCCGCTGCGCCGAGACGTCATACATCTGCAGCAGCGTGCCGGTGCGGACCGTGAAGCCCGCCAGGCGCAGCAGTTCAGCGTCCCGAGAGGCCAGCCCAGGCGCGGCATCGCAGCAGCAGGCGCACGACGTCGCCGGTAGAAGGCCTCACGTGCCCCGTGCCCACCGCTGGCCACGTCGACACACGTGCGCACTAGCGCGTTGTAATGCAACCTCGGATTGCCTGGCCGCGCCTCCCTTGCGGCCACGGATTGGCTGGAACTTACGACTAGGATGGGGATTGACACCGGAGAGATTGGTAGGCGGCACCCGGGATTGGGATTGACACGGGAGGGATTGGTAGGCGGCACCCGGGATTGGTATTTACACGGGAGGGATTGGTAGGCGGCACCCGGGATTGGGATTGACGCTGGGGGGATTGGTCTGCAACCCCGGGGGATTCGGAGTCCTCCAGGCCCCTTCAAAACCCGCCCTCCGAACTCTTCAGAGGCCTGTGCAGAGCCCTCTAGAGGCGCGTGCGCTTTTCTTGCCCTCCGTACTGAAAGCAAACCCATGCGTCCGAAGTCCGGCAGCCCGGGTCACAGCCCACAGCACGGTCCTCAGCCGCAGCCCTGCATGCTGCCGTCCCCATATCCCCCATCGTCCTTGTCGAAGCCCGGCCCCCATCAACGTTAGCGGTTTCAATTTTGCTCCGTGGCGAAGTGAGGAGCGCCATCGGTCACTATCGTAGTAGGACGAGTCGGCGCGCTGGTCGCGGGTTGGCGACGCCAGCGCGCCCACGTAGATCCGTTACGCCCGGGTCCCCACGCAAAGGTGCAGCGCCACTGGCCGGCGGCGCGGAGGAGTCTGGGTGGGAGAGAGGAAGGTCTGGGCCGGTGGACATTTTCGCGAGGACCTAGCATCGCCCAAACATACGCCACAATCGAGGGCAGACGCTACACGCAAAGGCTGAAAGTACTGGCGGGTTTTGGGCGGCATGGTTGGCCATGAAGTTGCATTTCAAAGCCGCCGCTGCTTCTTGCGGCGTGAGCAGTGAACCGAGCCAAGACTTGCGAAACGCCCCGCCCTGCGTGCACTTGGGGGCGCTGTGGGTGACATACACGCGGGCAACCGACCAACCGTGGTTTCGCGCATTCCCGCGGCCGAACCGCCGAAGCCACTTGTGAGCAGATGCACCGCGACTGCACCACACAGAAACCTCAGCACATGCTCGAAAGCACCACACCTGCGCGTTGCGACAACGCGGCCCTTTTTGCTAGACTCCCGCAATCCGCTTTTGCCTCCCGCGGCCATGGACGCACAGGGGCGTGAGGAAGTCCTCCAGGCGATGCGTGAGGCCTTTGGTGATGTTGAGAGAATTGTATTGACGCCATCCTCGAGGCCTTCCCACTCGGCGACCTGGATGCGCTGGCCAGGGGAGGCTACCGGACGAGCTTCCACCTGAAGTTCGCGACGCCCGAGAGGCTCAAAGAGGCTCGCGTGTTCCCGGCAACAACGGACCTCATCATCGGACTGCAGCAGGCGCAGCGAGGTGGGGCCACGCGTTTGGGGAGGGCGAAGGGGCCGCGTGGCAGGGCTTAATGAGCCTTCAATTGCAGCGGCGGGTGGCGGCCCCAAGTGATAGCACGGCCGCAGCGGGTGAGCGACGGCCCTCCGCCGTACGTATGGAAACGGGGTGGCAGGGCGCAGGCGGCACTCTATCAGAGCCTTGCCAACACGCCAGCGGGGCCACGCGTTTCTGACATGCTTCCTCGGGGCTGAGTGCGTGTATGTGCGAGCGGCGGCATAGCATGGTGCGGGCGCTGGTGGGAACGCTCACCGGCTGCCACAGCCACAGCCACGGCTAGCTGCGCTAGCTGATGTCAGACCCCGACCTCCTCCCCCCGCTACGCTGTGTCCTGCGGGCGCCGTGCCTGTACCCGTCCCAGGGAGCACGACCGCTGCCGGTGAGCGTAGGCACCGCTGCTCTGGCGGGGTGCATAGGTCGTTTAGCGCACAACGCAAAGAGCCGGCTAGTTTTCCGCTTGGGGTGCATTCCACCATACCCCCAAATAGACCAAGACGTCCGCTCGTTCCGGCCTGTACAATGGCCAGCAGGCGCGGCGGCGCAGGTACCGGCAGCGCCCACGAGCAGTCTCCGGCGAGTAGCTCGGCTGTGTAAGGGCGAGGAGACGATCGGCAGCGTGTGCCTGGTTGCCGCTCACGGCCGCACCCTGCACGTGATGACGGCAAGGCACTGCCTGTTACCGACGCCGGGACAGCCCATCGGCGACCTGGGGCTGACGGCGTTTGGCTACATGCTCCGGTGAGTCTGGTGAGGGGTGAGGGGGGCAGGAACGCCATCGGCGTGAGTTGCAGTGCTCAGGATGACCCGACGGGCTCATGCTCTTGTTTGCTTCGCTTCCCCCACCCCCACCCCCACCCCAGCCACGTGGCCAGTTTCCCCGAGCACGACATATCCCTGCTGCGGATCGAGCTTTCCGATGGGGGAGGAGCGGATCTGGAGGCCATCCAACCGTTGACGTAAGCCAGGTGTGCGGGCGCACCTGTGGAGCAACACCCTGCAACTGCACGCGAAGGCTGCCAACGCCGGGGCCCCATGCAGGCTGGCCACCGGCCTGGGCTTGAGCCTCAACATGAGGGTGGTGCGTGATGCTCGGCTTCATGGAGGCCGCCGACATCGACGTGCCGGGCGTCCGAAAGTCCACGGTCCCCCTGCAGTCGTCCGGCATAATCAGCTGGCTCAGCCCGGAGCTCAATGAGGCCGTGGCTGACTACTCAGGTGCGGCGGTGCAGCAGAGCTGCTAGGCGCCGGTGCTATGTGGCCTCCGGAGGCCCCGGGGCGAGGGGGGACGGAGCTGACGGAGAGGCTGCTTGACCGGGGGGAATCGGGGCGCATACGATGGCAAGCTTGGGGGTCGCGGCCGCTCCATTTGTGGGGTGTACCCCTTCCAGCACGTCCAGCGCTGGGGTTGCCGGGGCAGCGGAGCCTCAGGTTTGAGGTTATTGTTCAAGAATAGATCTATCGGGTTGTATGTGGGTGCCTTCCCCTTGCTTCCACCACGCGTAGCGCTGGGGCCTGGGCACCGTGGAGCCTCAGCGGCGCTTCTGCCTGCCGCGACAGCCCTAGGCACCCCCTCGAGCCCTTGTACCCCGCCCCAGGCTCACTGCCCAACTGCAGCGGCGGCGCGGTGGTGCTGCCGGACGGCTGGGAGCTGGCGGGCGTGCACTTGGGCACGCTTTACCACGAGGCTGGGCAGCGGCCGGGCGGGGGTGTGCAGCCGGCGGTGGGGGCCCAGGAGGGTGGGGCGGCCGGAGTCAGCGGGTCGGAGCTCATCATGGAAACTGACGCATGCTCGTGCGAGCCGGGCGAGGCGGCGTCGGCCACGGGCGCCGCCAAGAAGCGCCGCCGCGGCGAGGGCGGCGTAAGCCCCTCCTTGGAGGCCTGGACTCAGTACTGCGTGGCCAACGTCCCGCACGAGGCCTGCCTGGGCCGCTTCGTGCCGGCGCACACGCTTGTCCGCCTGCTGCGCCTCTCGCCCGGCACCACCGGCGCGGACAGCCAGGGCGGGGCGAGCCACTGAGGCGGGCCGGGCCGGCGGGAACCGGCGCCAGCACCTCGCTCAGCCGGTGCCGCCGCCGCCGCCTGGGAGCCGCCGCGGAGGCAATCCAGATCGCGGCGGCGAGGCGGCCAGTGCCGCTGGAACACGCTTCGCCTGTCCCACTCGGTCCGCCGGCGGTGACGGCAACGGCGGCGGCAACGGCAACGGCGGCGGAGGAGGAGTCGGAGTCCTCGGAGGACACGGCAGCGGAGCCACGGCCCCCTCCGCGGTGTCGCGCCGGGCTGTGTGCATAGCTTGGTGGCGCAGTTCGAGGGCAAGAAGCCGGCCCAGACGCAGGCGCAGGGGCCGCCGGAGGTGGCGGTGGTACTGGCGCCGGGCGGTGAGGCGGGCGCTCGCGAACGACAGCGCCCTCGGCTCGCGGGGCCGCCGGAATCTACGGCGCCTCCCGCGAGCAGCGGAAGGAGTGGGTCCAGCTGGGCGCGTCTGCCATGCACAAGCAGCAGGGCAAGTAAGGCGGAGGGGCCGCCGACCGGGAGGTGCGAAGTGCTGGTGGGGAGGCCGGGCGGTGAGGTGGCGCCCTGCACCAAACCCGCGTCGTTTCGGTGGGGCAACAACGGCACGGCGGCGTGCACAACGTGCTACAAGCGGAACGCCAAGCGAGAGGCCAGGGGCCTGGAGCTGCTGGATGCGCCGCTGCAGCCGCGGAAGAAGGTGCGGAGCGACTGAGGTGCTAGACCTGGCCGTAGGCGGCTGGCGGTGGCTGGTGGCGGTTGGTGGTTGCTGGCGGTGGTTGGCGGTAGTTGGCAGTGGCTGGTGGTGGCTGGCGGCGCGTGGCCGGTGCGGTGTCTGTAACGGAGTTTCGGCGGAGTTTGTCCCGCGTTCCTGCCGAGAACGGCCGAGATTGCCCCGAGATTCCCCCGCCTTTCCCCCGCGCGTCACAACCGGCCGCCGCCCCTCCAGCAAGCGCCTCCAGAAAGTGCGCCGCTTATTCACTTGTATTTCAGCCGCCCTCGCACAGCCTCTCAGCAGCCCGCGAGCGCACCCGGCCCTGGGCCCAACACGCAGCACACAGTCGGCTGACCCCTCCATACCCGCACGCATCCTCACGTCACCCCCGCTCGCCTCCCCTCGCCAACGGCATCACGCCCGGTTCGCAGCTCCCTGCCGGCCAGCTCCCAACTCCCTGTACGGCGTGAAGGAGAGGGCGCAGCTAGCCGTACAACCGTCCGTTGGGCTTGTGACCGTTAGGCAGTCAGTCAGCTGCGCAGTTAGTTGGGCCGTTGGCCGTACAGGCACTCGCTGTCCCAGAACGAAGGTTTTACTATTTTTCAACGACACTCATCAGCTGCCCCCACGTGAAGTCCCGCTTCACCTATCTTATGTGCAGTCCTCCTCTTCGTTCCAGGCGGTTGCTCGGGGGCAGGAAGACATATCGCGGCGGCAAGCCGCCTGGGACCGGCTTTCATAAGATCCAGCGTGTAATCAGTCAGAGGGACCGGCTGCCGGGTGTCGGCCGCGTCCAGGGGAGATCTCCCCTGGTCATGACAATTGCCGGGAGATATCGATGTTACAGCGTTTACGCAGGTTCAGATTGTAACGCGACCGTCTGTTGGCTTCGCTTCCGTTCAATCAGGCAGGTCGAGTCACCCTCTGCCGGCGGGGAGCGTGCAGCCGGGCCGGCGACGGGCTCCTGGAGGCCAGGGTAGCCCCCTGATAGCGCCCTCGCGCTGGTGTTGCAAATCTGGGCGCTTACTCACCACGACTTCTTGACACATACACGACTTTCTATGGCGGTGTCGGCCTTCGGGGGCGGCGAGCGAGGGGCTCTTTGCTGGCACCCATGCCAGTTGGCCTCCGGGACGCTCGAAGGGCGTGCCCTGAGCCAACCATGCGAGCGGAGTTTCTCTTTGTAGAGAGGAGAGGATGAGGACGCGCCAAACAACAGTACGTTACACGGCTCCAACCGGAGCGTGGGCCGAGCCAGTGGGCCTCGGACGCCGGCCGCCGGGGCAGCCTCGAGCACTGGCCCGACCCGGCAGTCGCGTTGCCAGTAACCAGTTCACCATAATCCGCCCAGGGCAATGGCGTGGAGCCAGGACGCCGGCGTCCGCCAGCCTCGGTCCCCGATGCTATGTGAACCCCAAACGCGCCCGGCACCGACCTGTAGACAAGAAGACCAAAACCCCCACGAGAAGGTGATGGAAGCGTGGAAGCAGGAGGCGGAGCGCAGAGCAAGTTGTCGACACCGGCGAGGGGTAGGGAGCGGGAGGCAAAGTGAGGCACCAGCGACGTAGAGTGACGGCAGCACGGAAGGCAGCATATGGCTAGCAAGGGGGGACGGAGGCTGGCGACGGGCAGGCGGAGGCAGGCAGCGGAGCGGGTGAGGGACACGTGCAGGGGGGCACCGCGCCCGACCGCCCACCAACCCATGTCAGTTGTAATTGAAACCCATGTCAGTGCGCCCCGGCGCCGCATCCTGCGGCCGCTCCATCCCGGCTCCGGCCGCCTTGCCAACAACCTTGCCACGGCTGCTGTTGCTGCGGTTGGGTCTCTGCGGCTATCAGCAAGCAAGGGTGACACCGCCACCGCCTCCTGACCGCCACCGGCTGTCACCCCGCGGGAGTCTTAGTGTCCCCGGGCTGCTAGAACTGGCGGATTTCTCGAGAACCCTACATTCAGGCGCCCTACCCTGACTTCCACGCTGGTTCTTTCTTCACTCACAGGGTCATGGTGGGCAGCCCGCGGGATGTCACACCACACCCCCATTGGGTCAGGCGAGGCGGCTGCCGCCACCCGCCGCCAGCCTTCAAGCTCGGTTTCGGTTTCTTTTTCCTTTTGTAATATCTCTCTCTCTCTCTCTTTCAGCGTAACAACGCCAGTCCCGCGCCAGTGCGGGAGGAGAGCCTGCCCCTGCACCCGCTGCAAGGGGCGGCGGCAGAGACCGCCCGGTCCGCCCGGGCACCGCCTCGCTGGGCGCCCGCTCTGCTTTGGCACGGCGGCCGCGGGCACGCTGCCGCGCAAAACACATCCCGCACTCACGACGCCAGCCCCGCCCCCAACCGCCGCTCGGCCCGCTGCCGCGCCGCTGCGCCGCAGCCCCGCGGCTGCGCCCGGCCCCGCCCCTGCGCCCCCCGGGCCGCAGCCCGCCGCCCGCCAGCCCCTGCCGCCTTGCCTCCTCGCGCGGCATGCTCAGCACACCCGAAAGCCAAAACCCGCCAGCGCCCGGCCAGCCGCACCGCCAACCAGGCCGCGCGCGGGCATGTTCACCCCCGGGGCCCCCGGGGTGCCACTCCGGCCCCGCCCCTGCGCCGCCCTCGGTCCGTATTGCCACAATCCCACGCACCGGGCTGGCGCTCGGCATGCTCTAGCCAGCGCAGCCGGCCCCAGCCAACACATGCCCACGTCCCCACACCCCCACCCCACCCACGTCGCCCGTCGCCCATCGCCTCCCGTCTCCGTCACCGCGCCTCCCCTCCCACGCCCAGGCCGCCGCCGGCGCCTGGGCCGACGGCCCTGGCCCCGCTGCCCCGCCTGCCACCCCAAACCCCTCCCCCGGGGTGCGCCGCCGGCCCCGCCGTGTCCTTGCCCTTGCCCTGCTCCACCGCCTCCCTGGCCGCCTGCCCCTTGGCCGCCCGGTAGAGAGGGCCTGGGGGTGCCGCGGGCGGTGCCACCACGCGGCGCCGACCTCTGCTGAGCCCCGCACGCGCCCCCCATCTCGCCCTCAGACCGCCGCCCCCGCGCCCGCCTTCTCCTGCTCCGCCGCCTCCTTGGCCGCCTTCTCCTTGGCCGCCCAGTAGGGCGTGGGGTAGGCGTCGTCCAGCCACTCGATGCCGTACGGCCACACGGCGTTGGGGCCGTCGGTGAAAATGCGCATTTCGCTGGTCGGCCGCGGCACGCCGGTCTTGGGCGGGTGGGCGGCGAACACGTCGCGCAACTCGCCGCCCAGCAGCTCGCGCCGCTCCGACAGCGTCTGCGGCGGCGAGGGAGAGGGGGGAGACGAGAGCGTTGGCGGCCTCATGTCGTGCGGCGTGCCGTGGATGTTGTGGCGCGAGGATCAGCACGTCAGGGGGCCTAGCTGTGTGTGCGCTGCGCAGCAAGCAGCGCATCGGCGCCATGCGCTGCGGAGAGACAGCAGACCGGCACAGCACCGGCTGGTGGCGTGGGCCAGCGTGGCGTGCGGACGGTGCGCAGGTGGGCCGCGCGATCCGCACGCCCCGCCCCACACCCATGCGTCCCGTCTAGGGCTTCCCACCACCGCCCCGCCAGGGCGCCTCATCGTCGTCACGCCGCAGCGCACGCGGGGGGCTGTACCGAGGGAGTAGCGAGCTAGTCATTCGCGGACCGAGCCAGCAGCAGGGGGGCAGGGGCCGCACCTGGATGCCCGCCATGAGCGCGTCCTGGTTCTCCTCCAGGATGTGGGTGGCGTCCTCGATGCAGCCCTTGATCACCCGCCGCACGTGGTCGGTGTAGCTGGGGGGGGAGGGCAGGGCGGAGGGAGGGAGGGGAAGAGAGGGAGAGGGAGGGTCGCAAGGGGCAGGGCGCACGCCAGGGGATGCCGCCACGCCCTGGCTTGTGCCGTGCGGCAGCCATACGGGCCGAGTGGGGCGGCGCGGACGAGAGCGGCAGCCCGGCAGCAGTCGCGCCTCCCAGGTTTTCTGACATGATTTTGTCCCTATAGTTTCTGTGGTACCCGTCTGGGCCGAAGGCCCGGTACCCACTCCAAAGGGGGGGGCCGGGGGGCCAGGAGCCCCCCCGGGAATTTTCGGAGGTTTGGGTACCAAAAAACGCGTTTTTGCGCATACATTGCACATATCCGCTCAAGTTCTGACGTGGCCCCCAAGTCGCGCTAGGCCCCCGCTGCCGGCCGGCCGGTGCAGCAGGTGTGGCCAGCCTGCCGACCGGCCGGCCGGTGCGTGGATGGGTACTGCCAGGGGAGGGAACAATAGGTCCCGTACCCAGACTCGGCAGCCGAACTATCTTCATAGTACCCAAATTGGCAGTAGAACCCAATCTCAGAAACCCTGGCGCCTCCCATGGGCTCCCATGGGAGCCAGGGGGCTTGCCGCAGGTGGCCTTCTCTGCCTTCCACGCTGGCCCTTCGTGGAAAGCCAGGCGCTGCGCTGAGACGGCGCGCCAGCCAGCGGCCGCAGTGCACCCCGTGCGACCCACCCGCGCCTGGGCCTCCAGCCCCTGCCCTGCGCCCCTCTCCCTCCTTCCCTCTCCCCCGTTTCCGCAACCCTCCCAAGCGCTGCCTGCCCCCCTGCCTCTCTCGTGCCCCCGCCCCGCCGCCCGCCGCTCCCACCGGTGCCAGGTGATGTCCGAGGGCGAGGGCGAGTCGAAGCGGAAGTCCTCGCTCACGGTGGGCCAGTCCGCGAACGCGTCCATGCCCTCCGTCGACACCACCTGCGGCCGCGTTGGGATGGTGCCGGCGTTGACGGGTCAGGTCGCATGCCAGGTGATGGCCAACCGCCAACCGCCAGCTGCCAACCGCCGATGCTCGGCGGGCTGTTGCGGTTGCTACCGCTGCCAGCTTTCGGGTCGTGCCGGGCCGTGCGCCCGAGTCTGCCCGCCGTACCGGGGCCGTGCGGTGCCGGGCAGTGCCCACACGCCGCCCCCAGTGCGCCTGAACCCGCCTGAACCCATGACGCCGCCATGTGAGTGGCCGCCGCACCGCATCCGTGCAGACGGCCTCACATGGCCTCGCGCCGCGCCACACGGCCGCACCTTGCGCGAGCGGTTCTGCGCAATGGCATAGTCGCCCGAGTAGGGCTGGTTGGCCCAGGTGGTGATGCCGGCGTCGGAGAAGCCGTAGTAGAAGACAAACTTCTTGGCCAGGTGGCCCGCGCGCTTCACGTCGGCGGCGGTGAAGTTGCTCTGCTCGCCCAGCACCTGCACGCCACGATGACGGCGGCGCAGTGGGGACACAGCGTCGGCGTTACTCAAAGGGTCAAAGGGAGGAAGTTACTGGATCTTATGACGCGCGGTGTCGGACTATCTAAGTGCCGAGCCCGGCGCCGCCCCACCAGACATCTCCGCCTCAAGCGCCGCTTCACGTGCCCAACCTCAGCCCCAACACCGACCCCTTCCGGCCCTCGTGCTGGCGAGGGGCCGGCAACCACCCAGCCCGCACCTGCGTCACCGCGATGCCGCCCGCCACAGCCACCCGAATGCGGTCCAGCAGCCGCCCCCGCGTCATGACCTGGTAGTCCTCGTCCGCGCCTGGCGCCAGGGTCGTGGGCGGGCGGGCACGTGCGGCGTGTGCCGTCACGTCACGCGGCGTCAAGTTATGCGTCAAGTCATGCGTCAAGTCATGCGTCAAGTCATGCGTCAAGTCATGCGTCGGCCGCAAGCCTTTGTTTGAGTGCAGCGGCACGGCCAGCCATGGTGCTACGGCCCAGGCCCAGGTGCGGTGCATGCGGGGTGCATGAGGGGTGCATGAGGGGTGCACGGCGTGCCGCCGCGAGGGAGCACGAGTGCATGAGGCCACTAGGGCGCCTGGAAAGCCAAACCATGGGGCCACCTAGGGCGCCCGGGCAGGGTGGCCCTTGGCAACAAACCGCACCCCAAGAGGCCCTCCGCGCCTCCGCACCTCGCTCGAACAGCGTGCGGCTGATGGAGCGGCCCTTGGGCTGGATGCTCACGCGCTCCACCGCCTCGATGCGGCCGTGGCGCTGCCGCAGCACCGTGGCCACCAGCGCGGTGGCGACCTGGGGGGTGAGGCGAGGAGGGGGAGGAGGGCGGGTTGGGGGGGGGGGAAGCAACGGGGGCACGCCACCCGACGACCACTTTGTGTCCGGTGCCGCCAGGCAGGGCGCTGGTCATGTGCGAGCGGTTGTCGAGGTGCTGACGTCATCTGGAAACCTTGGAGGTCGGCAACCTTGCGCGTAGCTCCATCGCGGGCTCACGTAACGCAACCAGCTGCTGGGAAGCCCCTCGCTACGTGCGCGCCACGGGTGCGGGGAACAACGGCCCCCGCCTCACCTCCCGCGCCGCGAAGCACAGCACCGGCAGCTTGTGGGTGGTGGGCAGCGACGGACGCAGCTCGCCCTGCGGGGGTGGTGGGGATGTGGCCGCACGGGGCGTCGCAAGCGTGTGGGTCCATGTGTTGCCTTGATGTGCGGCCCACAAGCCACGTCCACCAACGCAGCACATCACGCGGCCGGCGGGCGGGCACAACACGTGTCGTGTGCGTTGATGTCAGGTCCACGGGGATGATATCTCTACATACGGTATCTCTTCATACGCGCATGCACCATGACGGCCGAACCTGCGTGAAGCGGTCCAATATATAACTATATATTCATACTACATGCTATATGGCAATGAGCATGCACGCATGTGAGCACACGCTCCACCATGACGGCCGCACCTGCGTGAAGCGGTCCACGCCCGTGAACATGTCCTTCGCGGTGAGCATGGTGCGGTTGTCTCGCGCCGCGCACAGCGCCGCCTCGTTGACGATGTTGGCCAGGTCGGCGCCCACCAGGCCCGGCAGGTCGCGGGCAAACTGCAGCAGGTCGATGTCGGGAGCCAGCTGCGGAGGGGGGGGGCGGGAATTGCTTGCTGCCACACCAGGCCTGGTATCAAATCACACCAGGTCGTGTGTCATCATCGCGGCCACGCCTCGTGCTGCCCGCCCCCCACTGCCCCGGCGGCCGGACCTGCTTGTTGCGTAGGTGCAGGTTGAGGATCTCCAGCCGCCCCTCGGTGTCAGGCTTGGGCATGCGGATCTTGCGGTCGAAGCGACCCGGCCGCATGAGCGCCGGGTCCAGCAGGTCCGCCCTGGTGGAAGTGGGAGGGCAGGGGGGCGAGCGCGGGGAAGTATGGGTTTGCCGCCACACGTGCTGCCGACACGGCAGGCGGCCTTGCCCAAAGCCCGTTGGCCCTTGCATGCGCCTTCAGCAGCTCGGGTGCGCGTTGGCGGTGGAGTGCCCGGCGGCCGCACCTGTTGGTGGCGCCCAGGAAGACCACGCCCGTGTCGGGCGTGAAGCCGTCCATCTCAGTCAGCAGCTGGTTGAGCGTCTGCTCGCGCTCCTCGTTGGTCTTGAGCGAGTCTGGGGGGACAGTGGAGGGGAGGCGCGGGAGGGCGGCGGGGGTGGCACGAGGGCCAGGGTCTCTGACGGAGGCACTCGGCACCGGGGTTTGAGTTTGTCGACTCGTATGTGTGCGCGGCGCGTGGCGCTGGGGGAAAGGGGGCGCGGCTGTAGACGCGGGTTCGGCGGTGCCACGTGCAATGCCGCAACAGCAGCTAAGCGCCAGCAGCAGCACGCCGACGCCCCCGCCCCAGCGCGCTCGCCGCTCGCGGCGCGCTTGCGTCCCAGCGCGCCGGTTTCGACCACCCGGGTACCGTAGGAAGAGCCTACCAGTAAAGAGTGCACAACATGGCCCCCGCGTACTGGAACGCACCGTTCTCGGCGCGCTTGAGGCCGAGCGCGTCGATCTCGTCCACGAAGATGACGCAGGGCGCCGCCGCGCGCGCGCGCTTGAATAGGTCGCGCACACGCGCCGCGCCCAGGCCCACGATGCCCTCGGTGAACTCGGTGCCGCTCATCTGATAGAAGGGCACCACCGCCTCGCCCGCCAGCGCCTTGGCCAGCAGCGTCTTGCCCGTGCCTGGTGGGAGGGGGAGGAAGGGTGGCATGGAGGGGAACGGGAGCGGAAGGTTGGGTGAGTGGGGGTGCAGGGAGGTTGGGGGATGTGGGAGCGCCGGGCGGTGCGCAGTGGCCGGGCGGAGGGCGGCGCTGCAAGGGGCCCGGGCACGGGCGGGGGCTCCGACTGGCGGCGACCGGCTGGCATGGCCGCGTGGCGACCGAGGTGCGCGCGGAGCAGCGCGCAAGCTGGGGGCTGGGTGTGAGGGAGATGCTGCATTGGGGCGGAAGGAGGCGCGGACGTCCGGGCCGGCAGCACCCGGCATGCGGGCGCGCTCGCACCCGGGTCTCCCTCCAGCAGGATGCCCTTGGGCGGGCGGGCGCCCAGCTTGGAGAAGACCTTGGGGTCCTTGAGGAACTGCAGGGAGGCGTGTTGAGGTTTAGGAGCACGACTTGGTTTGGGCGGCAGGGCTGCCTGGGGTGCGCCGTGCGTTGCGTGCCGCCTGCGTTGGCGCCCCGTGCTCGGGCGACCGAGCCTTGCTTCGCCTGAATTGCCCCAACTGCTCACAACACACGCATGCTGGAGCACGGCACCATCCGCTATTGGGCCGCAGTTAGAATCTGCGACATCGGGGGCGGCGCGGCTCGCACCTCGACCACCTCCACCACCTCGCTGAGGATGGGCCCCAGCCCCGCCACGTCCGCGAACTCGATGCCCGTGAGGCCCTCCTTGCGCGCCTCGCTCTTGGAGCGAGCAAACTCCATGGCCGCGCCCGGGTCCTCCTCCAGCGTGCGGATGTCGCTGGAGGGGGCGGAGGGGGGGCCAGAGGGCAAGGGGGCACGTCAAATCCCAAACAGCCCCCCACTCACATCCCCACACGCCACATGCCAATTGTCACCTCACATGCCCCCACACGCTCGCACACGCCGCCGCACACGGCCCACACAGGCATTGGCGCGAGGTCGGGATCAGGGGCGCCGACGCTCCGGGCAGGGCCCCGTCGGCCGCCCTCGCCCCACGGCGGCCGCTGCGAGCGCCCCTGGCCACCCCCGGCCGCCGCTGGCCGCCTCCCACCCAGTGGAGGGGTCACTCACAGGATGCGCGAGCGGCGCAGCGCGGGGATGACGATGCCCATGGTGAGGCAGACCGCAAAGTAGATGACGCCCAGGTTGTTGTTGCCGCGGTTGAGGGTGACGGAGGGCAGCTCCACGCGGGGCAGCAGCGCGTCGCGCAGCACGCGCAGCTCGGCCAGCCCCGAGTGCGCCACGCCCCAGCTGCGAGGAGGCGGGGGGAAAGGGCCGTGGTCGGAAAGGGGCGGCGGACGGGGGAAGGTGTGGGGTTTGGGGGACAGCGGCAGGGGCAGGGGAGAGGGCGGGCGCTGGTGGCTTAGGTGAGCTCGCGCCAGCTCAAGCGGTCATGCGTGGCGAGGAGGAGGGGCACGGCCCAGCAGGTCGGGGGAGGGCTGGGTTCGGGGGCGGAGAGGGGGAGGCACGGCCACGGCGGGCCGGGGGCTCGGGGCGGCCTGTGCCTGTGGCGTGTGCCCGCCTCCGCATGCGGCGGTGGCACGGGCCGCACCGGGTTGGCCGCCCGGTGCCCAGGGAGGCCGCCCGGCAACCGCATTGGGCCGCCAGCTTCACTACCGCCTCACTGTCACGTCGCGTCACTGTCATGTAATGCTATGCTGAGTGTAGGTGGTGCGGCACGGCAGCAGCCATGTAGCGGCACAGCAGCCCTGTGGTGGACCGGTACGTGGGGGGCCGGGGCCGCACCTGATGGCGCCGGACAGCTTGTCCCAGGTGGGGTTGATGAGCAGCGAGGAGAGCGGCGTGTTGACGGGGTTGGTCGTGGTGTGGTACGACACGTCCAGGTGCTTGAGGCCGGGGCACTCGTGCTGCGTTGGGCGGAGGGGAGGGCAGGGGAGGCGGGACACGGGCTGGAGCAGGGACAGTGACGGGTGGCGATGGCGGGTTGGGGCGCTCGAGGCACCGACGAGGAGGCCAGGTCCCGGCCGCAAACGGTTCTCCGGCTTGCAACCGACCCGCACCCAAACTCTTCGCGACGCCAGCCCCACATTATGGCCCCTGCGCCCGACCCACGTCCCGCAGCGCGCCACCGGCGTGCTCCGCCCGCCCAGCCCACCAGCGCCGCAACGCCCTCCGCCGCCACCCCGCCGCCGCCGCGGCCGCCCCATGGCGCTCCGCCCTCGCCCCGCCCGCCCACCCATCCCTGCCGCGGTGCTGCCTCATGCCAACCACACCCAGCTCGCCCAGCCCCGCCCCGACCCGCCCCCATCCGGCAGCGTTCGTGCCATTGCGCTCTGTGGCCTACTATTCACACGGCAACACATCCCCTTGCTAATGTTTGCCCCGCCCCGACCCACCAGCACCGCGCCGCCCTCCGCCGCCTGCGCCGCCGCCGCCGCCGCGGCCTTGCCGCTGTACAGCGCCGCCAGCAGCTCGGGCGCCAGGCGGGCCTCGTGCGCCTGGTACAGCTGCGCGAGGATGTGGCGGTAGCCCAGCGACGCCAGGTCGGCAGGAGGCGCCTGCGAGGAGCGAGGAGGCCGGGGTTGGGTGTGTGGATGGGCATGAGCATAGTGGGCACCAAGGCAGGGGCAGGCGCGTCGGGGGCACGGTCGGGGCCGTGGCTAAGGCCGCGCCGGCATCACCAGGGCCCTGTCGCCGCCTCAGGCCCACACGGCGCCGCCACAGCCCTGAGCGACCCGGCATGGCCGCCACGCCGCCAGACGGGGCTGCCGCCTGCGCACGTGGCTGCGTGCCTTGCCAGGCGGTCGCGGCGCGCGCCACCGGCTGTCGCCCTCAGGCGGGCTGCTGGCCCGGCGCCACCGGCTGTCACCCTCCTCGCAACACGTTCGCCCACACCACCGGGCCTCACACACCGGTGCACCCATGCCCGCACAGAGAGACACACACATGCACAGACCTGACACGTGCACAAAACAAATACATGCGCATTCGCCCGCTGGCTGCGTGTTGGCGCCGTCGTGCCGCACCTGCTCGCCCAGGTCCACCAGCTCGCCCTCGGCCGGCATGTCCACCCACTCCCGCCGCCCGCCGCGGCTCGTCACCACCGCGCGCCAGCCGGGCCACGAGGTGACGCCGTCCCGGCTGCGGGGAGGGGCGGGGGGCCGGGGAGGGGTAGTGAACGGGTAGAGGTTGCGAGAGCAGTGAGGAAGGCCCCAGCGCAGGCAACATCCGGGGGGGGGGACGGGGAGGGGCCGGGCCGTAGGCGCAGCGCAGGGTTGGTGTCGCGCGGCGAGGCGCGGTGCCCGTCGGCGATGGCCCACCGCACGGAGGAGCGCCGCAGCCGCACCGGGTAGCCTGACCCCACGGCCGGCCCCATGCGTCTGTTTCACGACAGGGACTTGCGCTCGCGCCCCATCTGGCCCGGCCCCCGCAGCCAGGGTCCCCGCGCCTGCGCCCCGCAGCCCAAAGCCCCTCTGCCGCGCGGCGTGCGCGCCACAAAGCCTCCCGGCGAGCCCGGCAGCGCTGCTGTCTGCACTGCGCCACCCACCCACAGGTATCCGCAGGCGAAGAGCTGCAGGAGCCCGGGAGCCCAGGAGCCCAGGAGCCCAGGAGCCCAGGAGCACAGGAGCACAGGAGCACAGGAGCCAAGGAGCCCCGTCGAGCCCGGCAGCTGGCCCGGCCCCACCAGCCCGGCCCCACCAGCCCAAGGTCCCTGCCATGCGGCCTGCACGCCGCGAGCCTTTCCCACGAGCGCCGCCAGCCCGCATCGCGCCCCAGCCCCGTCGCCTCCCCCCACTCCGCCGCCCCCTCCCCGGGGCACCCACAGGTATCCGCAGGTGAAGAGCTGCAGCCGCCACGGCTCCGCGTCCGGACGGTACGAGGCGCTGGTCCAGTTGCGCTGCCGCAGCCCCTCATACAGGCTGTGGATGGACATCTGCGGCAGCGCCCGCCAGTCGGGCTCCACCTGGGGTGTGTGGGGGGCGGAACAGGGTGGGGCGGTTAGGAGCGGCAAGGCAGGGCGGGGCGAGGCGGTCGCGCGATCCCCGAGCCAAGAAGCTCGGGCCCGAGGGAGGCGCGGCGCCTTGCTGGGGGAGCGCGGGTCACGACCCATCAGCGCAGACGCGTGCTGCGGCGGGGGCCGCACGGCTGAAGCGCGCACGACAGCGGCAGCAGGGTCCCCAGCGGTGCCCCAGAGGTGCCCCCGCGCTGCCATCGGGTGCCCGAGTGCAGCCGGGGGGGGCCGGGGCGGGCGCACCTCGCCGCCAGCACGGGTCGGGGCGATGGCGAGAGTGTCTCGCCGCCACGACCCTCCGGCGTGGCGCATCGTGTCTTATCAAGTCGCCCCGTGTCACCTACACACGCGCCCCACGGTGGTGCCCTAGTTCGGCCCTGCAAAGTTGAACACACACACCCCACGAATGACACCATGAAGCGCACCTCGCCACGGTAGTCCCCCAGCACCGAGCGCGGGATGTAGGGGTAGGTGGCGGCCACGCCCTCGGGCGCCTCCTCCAGTTCCCCGGGCGCCGCGACCCGCTCCACGTGCTCCAGCTGCAGGTCTTCGAGCCGGGGGCCCGAGGACGCGATGCGCGTCATGTCCTGCAGGGGGAGAGGGAGGTGGAGGGGTCCAGGTTCGTGGCGGGGTGGGCGCGGAGCGGAGAGCAAGCGGCGGTCGCCGCTGCCGGGCGGGCTGGGCCAGCCCTGGCCAGCGCACCTGCTCTGTGAATTTAGGATGCGGCCGAGGGAGCGCCACCTGGCGCCCGGCTGACATGTCCTGCAGAGGGACAGGAGGAATCGTTGCGGAGGGCGCCGTGGCGAGAGGAGCTTCACGATGCGGATGCCGCCCGCGGCACAACGCCTCAGAGCCCCTGGTGCCCGGATGCGCTCCTGGAGCGAGCAGTCCTGTTACCAGCCGCACCTTCAGCGCAGCGAGGTACTGGTCCGGCCATAGCGCCTGGGCGAGACAGAGGGGATGTGCAGGCGTGTCAGGAGCAATGTGTGCAGGGTCCTCGATCAGGGTCAGGAGCCGACTTGGTAATCTTGAAACCAAATTGCTCGCCCACGCACCCCTTCTATCGTTGGCAGTCCGGCGCCGACGAGGCTGAGCTCAGAGCCGAGCTCCTGCGCTCGCGCGATGCAACGCGTCCGCTGAATGCGTGAAGTATGACATAGGGATGCTCGCTGATGCAATTGCAGGGGGCGAGCAGTGCCGGTGCCGGCTTTCAATGACGGCCCCATGCCCGCGGTCGTCGTCGCTATTAATGCCGCTGCGACATGGTCCAATCGTGCAACGCGGTGTAGGTTATCAGTACAGCATAAAGCCGACACTCGACAGACGGGACAACTTGCACATCCTGGCGGCGATCAGCGTGCCCAACCCCGACCTGGCCCCACGAAAGCCCCTTGCCTCCCACCCCACCAAACCTCATTGTTGAACCATACCCATATGTGCAAGAAAGTTTGTCATTGCTACATTTTGCCAAGCCGCGTTGAGATCCCGAAGGCGAGGTGGGGCAGAGGGCCACCGGGGGGGCCTCTGCAATCTTTAGTCCCCCGCGCAGCCCCGCGCGCTCCAGGGCGTGCTGTGTGCTGGGCAATCGTCACTGCCAAGAATTTCATTCGTCACACGCAGAGCCGAGCCCCGAGCGGATTGTTCATTGTTGCCTGGGGGGTTCCAGCCCTCTGGCCCCCATGCACAGCGCCACCCTTCAGCGGCGGTGGAGCCAGATCCCCCGTCGCATGTCACCATGGGCAACCTCTGCACCTGCGCTGCGTTCTCGACGCTCTCCAGTTCCTCAATCTCCGTGCAGATGGTCCACCGCGTCGGCAAAATTCGGCAGGCGCGGCGGTGGCATAAGCCTGCATAAGGCAACACGAACAACGCAGACAGCGCGCAGACCGACCAGGCCGCACCATGCGTGACCAGCAGCGATCTGGTAACGCCAGGCAGTGCCCATCCTGAGGCCAAGTGATTCCGCCAGCGATCCGGTTACATGGCTGCGTGGGCTGCCCGGCACGAGGGTTAGTATCTTACTATCAGGTAAGATACGACCCCTGCGCCACAGGTGTCTTCCCATTGCCGCAAGCTGACTGCATGTGCCATGATGCTGGCTGGCAGCTGCTGGGGTCATTGGCAGGAACATCCCCAGGTGAGTCACAAGCGGTGGACGTGGGAAACTGGTGCGACACCCCCGGGCTTCACTGCCCCAGGTCAGGGGGCTGCCGGCAGGCAGGGTTGACACCAGGGGAGAGTCTCCCCTGGTTGACACCCTCGACCCGTCTCGACGTGTCTCGACCCTGTTCCCCCAAAGAACCCCCACCCAGCATCCCATACTCCCCTCGCTCTCCCTTAGGCATGCGGGACGTGTGTGCGAAGCGCGAAAGCGCGCCGGAACATGCCACGGGCGACGGACCCGATGGTCAACTCAAGGTGCAAACTCGTTTCCTTGTTGCACATGTTTGCTTTCTCTAGCTTACATATTACGTACATGCTTTCCAGTCCTGGCAGCCTCAGCACGGCTTTAGAACAACAATGACAGCCGCGTGCACCAAGCCTCCTTGCGCGCAACGACTAGCAGCTGATCGTATTGTGCAAGGGGCGTACTCGCAACGTGAAGACGCGCTAGTCAAGCGCGAGCACGACGGCGACATCCGCTTCCAATATGTCCTGAACAACGACGACCCTGAGAACCTCATCTACCTGGTCGGGCTCAAAAATGTGTTCTCAAAGCAGCTGCCAAACATGCCCAAGGTGTGTCCCTTGCTGCCGAACCATCCCGCCCTCACCCCGGTACCCCTTGCCCCAGTGCGGGGGGCTTGACCTAAGCAACCGCAAGCAGCCACCTTTGGCCAAGGGATTTAGCCAACGCAGCCCTTATCATACGGCAAGGCACGCGCGACCGGATTCGCCAAATTCCAGACGTCCTCCTGGCCCCTGCCCCGCTAGGAGTACATCGTGCGCCTGGTCATGGACCGCCGCCACCGCTCCGTGGCTCTGCTCAAACGCAACGGCACGGTCATCGGTGGCATCACGTACCGCGCCTTCCACGCGCAGAAGTTCGGCGAGATTGCCTTTTGCGCCGTCACTTCGCACGAGCAGGTCAAGGGCTACGGCACGCGCCTCATGAACCAGGCCAAGGAGGCCGCGCGGCGCATCGACCTGCTCACGCACTTTCTCACCTACGCCGACAACAACGCGGTCGGCTACTTTGAGAAGCAGGGCTTCACGCGCGAGATCACGCTGGAGCGCGCGCGGTGGCAGGGCTACATCAAGGACTACGACGGCGGCACGCTCATGGAGTGTGTCATGCACCCCGGCATCCAGTACTCGACGCTGCCCGAGATGATCCGTACGCAGCGCCACGAGCTGGACGAGCGCGTACGGCAGCTGTCGTGCAGCCACATCGTGCGGCCGGGCCTGCGCCACTTTGACGACCGCGAGCGCGACAAGGACAGCAGCCCGGGCTACCGGCCGCTGGCGATACAGGACATCCCCGGCGTGCAGGAGGCGGGCTGGAGCGGGCGCGAGGCGCCGGCGCTGCCGTACCGGCTGCAGCTGGCGCCGGGCGCGCCGCCGGTTGAGGCGACGCCCGACAACCTGCACGCACTCATGGCGGACATGCTGGCGCACCTCAAGGCGGTGGACGAGTCGTGGCCCTTTCGCGAGCGCGTGCCGGTTAACGACGCGCCCGACTACTACGGTGCGAGCGCTGCGCATCGGCGGGGGAGCTTCGGCCCTGGCTGCGCCCTGGGTGTCTAGGCTCCTGGGTTCTAGGTTCTTGGGTTGCCGGCATCTAGGTTCCCAGGTTCTAGGTTCCTGGAGGTTCTTAGGTTCCAGGTTCCTAGGTTTTACCTGCATTCTAAGCAGGCATAGGAGAGCGTCGACCGGAGTGGTCTCGCCCTGCGTACACGGCTGCTGCGGTGCTTGGGACAATGGATTCGCTGTGGCGTTCCGCGACTGCGCGACAGCGCAGCCTGAACTCCCAGCCGCTGAGCGGAGTGGGGTGGCGGTGGCAGCCCATGCCGAAGGGGAGGGTGCATGTCGGTCCAGCCCCGCCGCATCAATCCTTGACATGCTGCTTGCCTGGTGCGCCACCCGCCCATCCGGCCACCACAGACATCATCAAGGACCCCATCGCGCTGGACATGATGGAGGAGCGGCTGTCGTCGCGCGCCTACTACGGCACACTCGACATGTTTGCGGCCGACCTGCGCCGCATCGCCGACAACTGCAGGCTGTACAACGCGGCGGACACGGGTAGGGCGGGTTGGGGCACGGCAGGCTGGGGCACGGCAGGGCAGGCTGGGGCACGGCGGGGCGGAGCACGGCACGGTGGAGGAGCGCAGGGCTGCAGGTCGAGCAGGTCCACAGTCCGCGAGGAGACATTGTTGCTTAGCCCACGCCTGTATGGTGACTGCGACCGCCGCCGCAGTGTACTACAAGCTCGGCAACAAGCTGGAGACGATCGCGCAGCAGTACCTGGCGGCGCGCCTGGTGTTCGAGGACGAGCCGCCGGGCGACGTCTTGATGGACGGTGGGTGTGCTGCCTGGCGCCAGTCAGCGCCGGGGGCTCGTGCGTCACATGCCTGAGCGCGTGCTGGGCGGCCGCGGCGCCTAGGGCGTGCAACCTGCCATCCGCGCTGCGCTGCGCAGTGCGCGGCCACGGGCACTTGAGGGCGGCGAGTTAAGGCGCCGCTTGTGCTTTGTCGCAGATGTTGCGCGGCAATAGGCGGTGGCGGCATGATTCGGTGGCGGCTCGCTCGGGCGACATCACCATGCGGGCACTGCAGGAGGCGCAGCCCGGTCGGGGGCGTGACCCCGGTCAGCGGTTTCCAGCCAGCTCATATCCCGGACAGCGCAGCTGGTGGACAAGCAGCTGGGCCCGGCCTCTGGCGTCCGCCGCTTCACGGATGTCCCCCTCCGCCTCATGCCCGTGTCGGCGGTTATGGCCTGCTGCCGCTGCGGATGCACGTCCTCGGCCCCCACGCAACATGCAGCCTCGCCGTCGTCCGGACAGCCCTCCAGCTGTCTGAGCGCCGGCCCCCCATGGACTCGGATACTGGATGCCTACCTGTCCGCCCTGCACCCTCCGCTCCACCCCCGCCTTCGGCTCTAGCGCGGTCCTGACGGCACCGGCTGGCAGCCCCTGGCTCGGCGGCCCCGGTGGCCTACCTCGTGTCATCACCCGGCTGGTCACCCGCTCAGCCGCCTGCCGTCAGTCGAGAACGGGCCGCGACGTTGCTAAAGCCGGGCGATCGCTGCTACGCGGCCCCCCTATGGGACAACTCCACTCCACCCCCTCCGGCCTGGAGTTGGCCCATGCGCGGCTTGCCGCCTGCTCACGATTGGCGGTGCAGTCCGCTTCTCCGCCGCGTTTGCCGCCAACGACGCGGGGCGTCGCCAGGCCCTGGCCGCTGGCGCGCGCCAGGTCACCAGAGGTCGTCGCTCATGTGGCGAGAGGTCGACCCTGGCGGCGGCGCCTGGAGCCCGCTGCAGGGCCGGGCCCTCGCCCGCGCCTCCCGCGCTGCGCACCTTGGCGGCACCTCGCCGGCGTGCCCGGCTGCGGCTCGCACGGTGCTTGCTTGCCTCGCTGGGGGCGGGATGGCTAAGCTGCCGCCGCCGTCCAGGGCTGACGTGGTGCGCCACCTGCTGCCGCGGCTTGGCTGGCCCCTCGGCGGCGACGAGCCCTTGCCCCTTGCGGGCTTCACGGTTCGCGGTGGCACACGCAGCTGCAGACAGCGGACGTCTCTGCGCAAGCGGCGGCCGTGTCATGCGGCCTTTGTGCGCGAGCCGCTGGGCTTGTCGCCGGGTTGCGGACCCCCCTGCCGCCGGCATGGCTTGGCTGCACGCCACCTTCACACGGCTGCGCCGCGGCCTCCGGTGGGAGCCGCGCCGCAAGGAGATCTCCTGGCTGCAGGCCGTCGATGGGGTGCGGCCACCCGACAACTCCCCTCTGCCCGCGGGGCCGCTGGAGCAGTGTGTGTGGCGCGACCTCTCGCCTGCCGCCGACCCCTGTACGGCGCCTGCCGCCTCCCGCCGGCGCCATGGAGTCGCGGGGCTGCCTTCTCTCGTGAAGCTGCCAGGCCACGTAGACTCTCGTGGCGAAGCTGGGCGCTCTGTGTGGGGCACCAGTGGGCCGGCGCCACCTGTTGCTGACACAATGCCGATGCCGCGCGGTGTGCATGGGATGCGGTGGGTTGTGGCAACCCAGCGGGCTCGCAAGCGTGGCCGTGGCGGGGACACCGGCGCCGGCTGCATCGGCCGCCGGCGTCAGCCCTGGCGGCCGCATTGACCGCCAAGTTCTGGGGCAGCCTGAGGGCTGCGGCGGCCTTGGCCTGCCTGTGCGCGGGTAGAAAGTCGTCGGGCCCGACCGTCCTTCCCTTGGTGTTGTAGGGGATCGGCTGAAGGTGGCGTACGATCCGCTTTCCGTACTATCTTGCTGACAGATTAGTACGAAACTACTTGTTGTGCTATCATGCGTGTGGTCACCTGCGAGGCTGTCTGTCGTCATATCGTGTCTTGACTTGGACACTGCCTGCATGCGTACGACCTGGGCGGGCCTGGTAGTATAGGGGTGGGCAGTGCGCCGGGCAGCCGGCGCTTGACTGGCTGGGTGCTACCGGGGCTGGGCGCTGGGGGCTGGGCGCGCTCGCCCCCGCAGCGCGCAACGCATTGTGTTCATAGCTTGGACTTGTGCCTGTGCAGTGCTGTGCTGTGCAGTGCGCGTGTTCTGACTCTTTGGGCGTTGGTGTGTGGAGAGGCAGTCGTCACTGACTCGCAGGGGGGCGGTGCACCGGTGGGATTCATTCATTTCTTAAGGGCCGCTACGCGTGGTCTGGGGTGCCAGGCGTGGCGAAGTGCACAACCCCGCGATGGGTGTGGCTGTAGCCCAGGCGCCAGGGCCGCCGGCTGCAAGCGGTAGCAGCAAATGCCCGGTGCCGTGAGCGCCCGCTGTGCCTCATGCGGCCCTGTGTGCGGCCCTGTGCAGCGTTCTTTATCCGTGCCCGGCTCTTCGACAGGCAGGGAGGGGTTGCTCGCGCGTTGAGGGCTGTCATATTGGTCACATTCAGCCGCGCTGAGGCCAACGGCCGTATGGGTAGGGCACGGCTGGAAGTCTTGGGCCGTGTAATGAGCATCATATTGCGGAGACGTACAGGCCGCCGCCTTCGACCCCAGTCGTGGCCCAGCGAAACATGGGCAGGCCCACGGCGGCGATGCGCTGCTCCGCGCCGGCCAGCTGCGCTCTCCCTTTCGGCAAGGGAGGGGTTGGGAGGGCGTGTAGAGGGGATGGCGCAGCACCACTATGGAGGCCAAGGGTCGGAGGCATCCACATCCACAAAAGCCTCCGGCTGTGAGCGGGTTGTCGTCGGGGCATCACGACTTCACGAGTTCACTGCGCCAGGGCGTCGCGGCATCAACGTGTTGCAGCGGGATACCGTTGCGGCCCGGCCGCTACCGTGCACCCGTGCCAACCACACGGCCATGGCGGCCTGCACGCACCGTATGCGCCAGCGTGTCATTGCGGTTGCCACTACAAATTGCCCCTCTCTAACCCATTACGTTGGAGAGTCAGGTGTATCCCCATTCATTCTTATTCCACAAGAAGCCTGCTGGCGCCTGGCCTTAGCCGGGCCCTCGCGGTGGCACTCTGTCGTCCGGTCCTGGGAAGGTCAAGCCGGGGAGGCGCTGGATCCGATAAGTGCCGCTGGCCGGGGCGCCAAGGCCGGGATGCGGCAGGCACCCGTAACGGGCCTGGCCCTGAGAGCCTGGGTGCACCACTGAGCGCTCCCCTGCCCGCCAGCTCATGCTGCCGTGCCACCGGGGGGCTTGAGCTGCTAGCGCGCGCGGTGGTGGTGGTCAGCCTTCCTCATGCGCTTGGCGTTACATGGCACAAAATCGCCGAACGGTCGGAAGGTCCAAAATGTCAGCGGCACGAATGTACATGCAATAACAACGACACGCCGTCGCGCTGAGTCGCGTTTCTCGGCGCAACACAAGGCCGCACTTGAGCAACTCTCAAGCGCCGGGGGCAGCCCAGAACGGCGCCCTTAAGGCGCGCACGGGCAGCACACAGCCAGCCGGGCCCCAGCCGGCGGCCGCGCAACAAAACAGCGTCAAGCCACAGGGGTGGAAAGCCGCACACGGCAGCCCCACCAAGGGATCCACCGCCGACCGATCAACCACCGCGCGGCGACAGCCGACAGCTTCTGACGACAAAGAAGAGAATGCTACTAGGGGCTGCTCCGACGAGACAGCTCCCGCCAAGCCCGCGGCAGCAGAAGCGCCGCGGGCCGTTAGCAACACAGGGACACCAAGCGCGCTCAACGGGGGAACGCACAGCAGGCGCATAGGTCTGGAGGGGTGAGGGCCGCACATGCGCAGCGGCCCGACCCACATGGGCCCAGCAAAGAATCTACAAGCCGCTTGCGCCCGCTAGCACGGCCGCGCCGGTTCAGGCGGCGGCCAGCACAGGGCCAGCACAGCACTCCGCAGCAGCTGTGCGCCGGCAGGGGCGCACACTCACACGATAAAGCACCGCGGTATTGCAAGCACTGCCGATACGCTACGCTACTCACCGCACCACAAGACACACACACGCACACACACAAGCGGGCGCGGGGCGGACTGCCGACCCCGATGGATAGTTCCGAGTCTTCCGGGCTTCCACGCCACTCTCAGAGTACAGCCACCCTAGCATGCCCCTGTCTGGCCAGCCCAGCGAACACCCTCGCAAATTATTCGGAGGCATGCGTCTGACCGCCGAACGCACCCATGCCAGCTACGGCGCGGCGCAAGCCGCCTCACGCCATGCCAGAGTCAAGTAGGCTTGGCATGGCGCGGTGCACGCCGCCTTGCGCGTTCGGACGGCACGCGCCTCGCCCATATCTCTTAACGAACGCGAGACCCCCTTCCATTACCATAGCGCCCGCGGCCCCACGCCGCGCCCCACGCAAGAAGCCATCTCTGGAACACAACACAGGAAAGCGGAACCGTAGTGTACAGAGGCACGAGTACATTATCGCAAAGGCCCCGCCATGGGAGGGAGACACGCCCCACGCTTCCACGTTCAGGCATCTTGAGTAGGACCCGGGCCGCACTGGCAGCCAGCGCGGCATGTCTCGTCTCGCAACGCTCCCTCGTGCTCGCGTCGTGCGCAGCGCCACGACGGCTATCACGCGACACGCAGGTAACTCTCCAGCACTCACCGCGCCACACAGCAGCAAGCTGCGGGCCGAAGGGGCCCTCCAACAGGAGCAGCACCCGTACATGACCACACAGCAGCGAGCGCTTCTCGGCGCGCACCCACGGAGAAGATGACGGTAGAACGGAAGCAGAGCAACAATCTCTCGCGGGCCGAGGCCTGCGCTACGGCCGGGGAATCTGCCGCGGCCATCCTCCTGACCAAGCCGTTCGTAGCTCGGCGAGCTAGCGAGTATGCACAGGCCCGGCGGCGGCCACGGCCCAGCGGCCGGAGGCGCGGGCTCAGGCGACGGGCCGCCGCTGCTTGCCCTGCTGCGGACCGCTTTGCATAAAGGGCTGCTGCTGCCCGGGCTGCAGGAACGCGGCAGCCGTGGTCAGGGACATATGCCCTGTCGATTCGAACACGGCCGCGCGCAGCCGGTCGGCCGTCGACTTGTGGCGGTGGCTGTGCACCAGCTGCGAAGCGGGAAAGGGGGGACGAGGGGGCCAGGCGTCAGTGACTGTGAGCAAGCTGACAGACAGAGGGGCATGGGCAGACGTGCGTCAGGGGCTGTGCATCCCGGTGCCTGGGCGGCACCGCTCCGAGTCCCCAGAAGAGAGCTGCAGGAGACCCTGGTGCCTCACCATGGGCTCTCCCTCCTGCATCGACGCTGCCGCCAGCTCGTGCGGGGGCACGAAGCCGGTCATGAAAGCGCCCGCCGCGGGGTGATACGTGGTGGCCATGCCCGGCCCGTTGCGGGGTATCCCGATGGGTCGCGAGCCTCGGCTGCTGCGCGACGCGAGGTGCTCCAGCTCGGCCTCGAGCTCCACCAGGCCGGGTCGAGCGTCCATGGCTGCCCGTCCAATGGTGAAGGAAAAGCTGCAGGGCAGGGCAGACCGACGTGGTAAGTTCACATGAGAACTTCACATGCCCAATGTGCTGTGGAAACGGCAAGCGCGCGAGATAGAAATGCGCGACGACCCATATGTGCTGCAATACTCACTCTCCGCTCGGGCCTGCGCTGTGGAGCGCCGGCGTGTTGGCGGCAGATAACAACCCCGCGCCGCTAGCCGGCGTCGCCAGGTACGAGTGCTGGGGCCCCATGGCAGTGTGGCTGGATGACGCAGACGGACCCTCGTCGTCGTCCAATCCGAAGTGAAGGTCGCAGTCGCCCGCTGTGTCACTCGCGGCGTCGTTGAGCGAGATTGGCAGTGCCGCTGCGCTCGCCGGGCTCATAAACTCTGCCCTAGAATCGTCAAAGAGAGGGTCGCCGATCGAGGACGCCAGTGACCCCAACTTCATCTCTGGCGATGCGCTCGGTGGGCACCTCGCTGGCACAGGTCGGCTGACACTTGGCACGTTAACACCTGATCCTATGCCCACTGGCGCGCTGCGCAAGGCTGCGGATAGCATCGTGGGTGGATTCCCGCGGTAATTGCGCAACGTTGGTGTGGGCGGGAATGCCTTGGAATGGGTAAGTGTGAGCAATGCCAATGATTCAAGTTAGGTTTTGATGTTTACGTCGGGGGGCTGTGCGGGTTCGGGTCGGGTTGGACCACACGACGCGCGATTGCGGAAATTGAAGCTTTGACTAACCAAACCCGCCGACTGCTGTTCTCAGCACTGGATTGAGACATGAAGCGATCCGAGGTGGAGCCAGCATCACAGCCACCACGTTACACGTTGAGTCGACTCTTAGCCGACGCAGCAGGCAGTGGCATCCAGCGTGGGACGCGCTTGCAGCGATGGGTTGCAGGCGCCCCTGTCCGCAGTTCTTCGCTAATGCCACACGCAATAGCGTGCTCGCTGCGTGTGTGAGAGCGCGCTCTCGCAACAGTGAACATCCCGACCGAAACACGTCTAGTTCGTTTGTGTCAGACAGAAGCACAGCATTGTCAGGAAGTCAAGAAAGAATGACTTGCGCACCAGTCACCGAGGCCTGCAGCCCCGAGTCGCACACCTGCGGTAGCCCCCTCCCCACCCCACACCACGCCCTCCGGTCGCCTGTTCCTACCCGCTATCACGCCCCTCGCTGCGCACGCGCCAGCAGCACATGCGCCCATCCAAAACAGCACATCATCTTCTCTCATCTTCTCGGCGCGCTAGCTCAGCACGGCACCCTCAACTCCGCCGGGCTCACACCCCGAGGCCCAGGCCCACTCGACCACTCATGCCTCCCAACCCCTCTTTCCCCAGCCCTCTTCACTGCTTTACGCCCAGTTGCGGGGGTGGCGGGCCGCGTCCAGGAACTCGGCCTCGGGCGAGCCGGGGGCGGGCTGGTGGTCGTACAGCCAAGAGGCCGTCAGGGGCATAGACATGAGGATCGACTCAATGCGGCCGCCCGTCTTCAGGCCGAACGTGGTGCCGCGGTCGTACACCAGGTTGAACTCCACGTAGCGGCCGCGGCGCACCTGATAAGAGGGTATGGGAAGAGGGCAGGAGAGGGGAGGGGGTGAGCTTCTCTTGCGTGCAACGTCAAACCTGTTTTCGCGGTGGGAAAGGGGTGGGGTGCGGCTGACCCACATGGTACCGAGGAGAGACGGTTGGCGCAAAGAATACGCGCCCGTGCTTGCAGCTGGACGCAGCAGCAACGATGCCCACTCAGGGAGTACCGACCCACATCAGCCCCGGGGCCCCATCCCCTGGCCCCCGCCCCTCCCGCCCCTCTTCTCCCCTTGGCCCGTCCCCCACCTGCTGCCACTGCTTCTCCTGCTCGGTGAACTTGTCGTTCATGTGCTTCTTGACAATGGGCACGTACGCCTCCACCACATGGTTGACGGCGTCCTCCGAGAAGTTGCAGATCGTGTGCGCGTCGCTGCGATGAGCACGGACGGGCAGCGGGGCCATGAAATGCAGACGTCAAGCGCGGCGGAGAGGCGGCCGGCCACGCACATGACTGCTCTTGCTGCCCGCACTCAGCCCCGCGCATCCCGGCCCACGCGAACTGTCTGCCCGCAGCCCGGGCACGCCGCCTGCCGAACGTCCCGCTCCCAGCTGCAGGCCCTTACCACAGCCCCCGGCCCGGATGCAGGCACTCTGCCCCCTGCCGCTCACCGGTCGTTCAGGTCGTCGAAGAAGATGCCGCCGAGGCCGCGGGTCTCGCCGCGGTGCTTGATGAGGAAGTACTCGTCGCACCACTTCTTGAACTTGGGGTAGAACGCGGGGTCGTGGCGGTCGCACACCTGGGAGGAGAGGAGAGGAGGCAAGGCAGCGCGGGGGGTGCAGGCCGCGCGCGAGGGGGGGAGAGCGTGTCAGGCTTAACGGGGCAGCGAGCGAGGCCGGGCGGCCGGATGCGATGGGGCCAGCAGCGTGGGGCGGGTGGGGTCGGCTGCAGCAGGCTGGGCCATGGAGCTTCCCACCCGAGCCTCCCACCTTCTTGTAGGTGCCGTGGAAGTGCGCCATGTCCTCGGGCACCACGTAGCAGGGGGTGATGTCGGTGCCGCCGCCGAACCACCACTGGCCCGGGATGCCGTTCCACTCCTCCGTCTCGAAGTAGCGGTAGTTGAAGTGCATCGTGGGCGCGTGCGGGTTGCGCGGGTGCATCACGCTGCTGATGCCGGCGGCGAAGAAGGGCACGCGGCCAACGTCGCCCTTGCCCTTGAGCGCGTCCGCGTTGCCGGTGGCGGCGCTGCGGGGCAACGTGGGGAGGGGATGGGAAAGGGTTGGGGCATGTGGGTCGGGCGGGAGATGCATGGAGCAGCCTATATGGAGGCCGCAGGCACCACGGCAATGGTCGATCGGGCGCAGGGAGCGCCGCGCCCCTATGGGCTGCCCAGGCAGGCAGGTGGGCGGGTGGGCGGGCGGGCCTGGCGACTCACCGGTAGGCCTCAGGGGGCATGGTGCCGTACACAACCGACACGTTCACGCCGGCCTTCTCCCACACGTTGCCGCCGTCCAGCACGCGGGTGATGCCGCCGCCGCCGGCCGCGCGGGTCCAGGCATCCTGGCGGAACTCCTTGCCGTCCACCTCCGTGATCGCGGCGCAGATGTCGTCCTGGGCCTTGCGGATCATCTTCTCGAAGCGGGCGCGGATGCTGCATGGGGGGAGGTGGGCGGGGCAGGACGGTACGTCAAGGGGCAGGTGTCACAGTGTCGGCGATTAGACTGCCGGCACGGGCTGGTCGAACGGTAGATCCGAGGCCTGCCGCTCAGCGAGTAGCGGATCTAAGCTGTGCTGAGCGCTACGGACGCAGAGCTGGGCGCAAACAGCTATTGGGTCGACTGCGGAGCGCGCTTACGTGTTGTCACTGTCGATGCCGGGGCGCAGCAGAGAGACAGGGGCCTCGCTGACGTAGTTCTCAACCTCAATAGCCTGGGGGTGAAGCAGATCCTTTGTGAGCTGGGGAGCGACCACAGACTGCCAGAGTCGCTCCGAGGGCTCATCGCCATGCGACTTGCTGAAGAACCAGCCTTAGCTCACCCGCTGAGCGGTGCCAGTAGCACGGCAGACAGCCATCCGCTTGGGCGGGCGGGCCGACTGCGAGAAGGCGCGACCAGAGGCGCGCTGCTGGGCAAGGTTGAGGGCCATCGTGGTTGCCGGCGCTCAGCAAGCCTAGATCTTCTGCCGTGAAGGGCTAGAAGGTGGTCACGCGAATATATGTATGCAAGCAGCAATGCCAAGAGCACTGGTCTGGGGCACCTGAGTTTGCGGGTCGCCCTTTAATGCGTGCGTCCGATGCAACCGCTCGGCTTTGTACCGGGCAATGTGGGGACGATGCTCGCGCGGGATTGTCATGCATCCGGGGGGCCGGACGGGCGTTCAGGTACCGATCGCGACATCGAGATTGCCGGTACGCCCGCACTCGCCCGGACACTGCTGCTCGTGAGCACCGTAACACAGGAAAACCTGATTCGCCGATCGGTGTAGAGAAGCACCCGACAGCTCGCAATGCGCGCCTGAGCATCGCTGACGCTAGACGCCCGCCTGTCGGCGGCACAGGGGTTGCGTTTCCCTCGTAACCCGCTGCTGAGGCAGCAGCGAGGGCGGTAGGTGCGGCGCCCGGCGCGCAGGGCGGCCTGTGGGCTGGCCGGGTCTGCCAACCATACGTCACGGCGCGTACCCCCGTACCGTGCCCTACCCCAACCCCGCTTACCTAACACCTCCTGGTGCCCCAAGCACGAGCCGCCCTGCGCAATCACTCGCGGGGGCACTCCCCCTGCGTCCCTGTGCTGCTGCGCCGCGACGACCGCGGTCACCCTGTCCTCGCGTTCCCATCCACCCTCTGCACTCCGCCCTCCCAGCCATGGCCGCTCGCTCAGCGCACGCGCGGGTGGCAGTGATCGGCGGCGGCCTCAGCGGCCTCATGTGCGCTGTCAAACTGAAGCAGCTCGGGGTGAGGCTTGCGGTGCGATGCCGCGCATGCCGACATGCCGACCACACCGGCATCCCACGCACCCGCTGCCTCCCCTGCGCCCCGGCCGCAGCCCAGCCCTGCCGCCAGCGGCTCACGCACCCTCGCCCCACCCACCCACCCAACCAACCCCTCAAACTCACAGCTGGATCCCGTTGTGTTTGACACGGGCAAGCACGCCGTCGGCGGCCGCTGCTCTACGCGGTCGGTGCAGCTGCCGGGCGGCCGCAGCGCGCTGTTCGACCACTCGTGCCAGGTGCGGGGGATGAGGGCAGCGGGCTGCAAGCTTGCAAGGCGGTGAGGGAGTAGGGCTGTGCTACCCGACACACAACATTGAGTAGTGCGGGGGTGGGGGGTGTACCGGGGGCAGCACGTACTTCACCGCGCACACCCACCGCCGTGCCAGGTGGGGTGTACCGGCACACGGTGCGTGGCGCCCGCACAAGTGCGCTCAGTGGCTGGGCCGTGGGTGTCGCAAAGGGTGCGTGGCCCACGGCAGGACCACTGGCCTCCAGCCCAGCGGTTGGTCTGTGCGGCCTGTCACCCGGATGAGACACACGGACAGTGCGGGGTGGTCCCCTAGTAAATCACACTGGATTGAACACACACGAGCCATCGCCCCCTCCCTCCCTCCCCCTCCTCCCGCCCAGGCCTTCACCGCCAGCTCGGAGCGCTTCCGCCGCGTGGTGGCGCACTGGGCGGCGGAGGGCGTGGTGGCGCCCTGGGGCCAGGCGGCGTCCCTGGGGGCGGGAGCGGCAGCGGGAGGCGCCGTGGGCACGCTGCACGTGGAGCCGGGGGCAGCAGGCGGCGGAGCGGGAAGGGGAGGGGGCAAGGGCAGGTTCGTGCCGCGCGGGTCGGACGCGCCGCCGCTCTACATTTGTCCGCAGGCGGTGAGGGCCGTGGGAGGGCGGGGGAGCGGGGTCCGGCGGGAGGGCTGGGTCTGGCGCCGGGGCTGGGGCTGGGCAGCAGCTCGTTGGCGCCGGCACCCGGCAGCCCAGGGCTGGGCTGGGCTCGGTGCGCTCGGCGGGGTGGCGGGATGGTTGAGGGAGTGCGCGCCCTGCCGCGGCAGCTGGAGTGCGCAGGAGGCGGTGTGGAGACTGTGGCCCCCTGTGCGGACACACGGCACCGGCGCGGGGCGTGTGGTGCACCCCGTGCCCCAGCGCCAGCGCGGTGCCGCCGTCCCGGCCTCTGCCTGCGCCGCGCCCCAGCCCTGCGCCCATGGCTGAGCGGCCGCGGGCGCTGGCCCCCTGCTTCGCACGCCTGCAGCGCAGCGGGGTCCAGCAACGCGTTGGAAGCCGGTGCGAGCATGGCGCCTCCTGTGCCGTCGGTGCGCTCCTCCGCAGGGCATGCGCGGCCTGGCCGAGTACCTGGCCTCCTCGGTCACCGTGCAGCGGCCGTGCTGGGTGGGCCGCCTGGAGCAGCGGGCGGGCGAGGGGCAGGCGCCCGGGGGCGGCGGCTGGGACCTGTACGGCCCCGGCGGCCGCCACCTGGGGCACTTTGACTACGTGGTGGTTGCCCACAACGGTGCGTTGGGCGGTTGGCGGTTGGGTGGCTGGGTGGCTGGCGGGTCGGCCGGGGGCGGGGCTGGCGGCTGGCGGGCAGCGTGCCGGCGAGCGCGCGGCAGTCGAGTGCAGGGGCCGCATTGGGCGCCGCGTGTCGGCGACCCCTGGTGGGGCCACGGGGGCCTCATGTGCGCCCCCGCCCCCGCCCCCCGCTTCGGCTCCGCAGGCAAGTGCGCGGACCAGCTGCTGTCCACAGCGGGCCTGCCGCCCATCCACTCGCTGCTGCGCGTCAAGTTCTGCGCCGCGCCGGCGCCGCAGACGCAGGTGCGGGCCCGGGGAGCGGGGGGCTGGGAGAGGGGGGCTGGGAGAGAGGGGTTGGGAGAGAGGGGAATGGGAGAGGGGCCCAGCGTGCGTTCTTCGTACCGCCTCGCTGGCGGCCTCCCTGACCCCGCCGCCGCCGTGTCACTGTCCCGCACCCGCCACGCCAAACGTTTACCCCCGCCTCCCCCTGCCCCCGCCCCCTCCCCGGCCGCACCCCCATCCCTCAGGTCATGCAGCTATGCTCGCTGTGGGTGCTGATGGTGGCCTTCCCCGCCTCTCTGCGCCTGCCCTGGGCGGGCGCCTTCGTGGAGGGCAGCCCCGTGCTCAGCTGGGCCGCCAACAACAGCGCCAAGATTGGAGCCAACAGCGGGGGCGGAGCGGGCGGGGCCGAGTGCTGGACGCTCATCAGCACGCGCGATTTCGGATCGCAGCACAAGGCGAGGGGGGGGGGTAAAGGCGGTGGTGCGAAGCCTGGGCCCGGCGGGCGAAGGGAGGCGGGGGCGCGGCGAAGGGCAGTGGTCTGCCGGCCTGCCGCCTGTGTCGGGATGCCGACTACGGATCGCCGCACAAGGCGAGCTGGGCGGCGGTGTGAGGCCTGGGCCCGGCAGGCCTGGGCCTGGCGCAGGGGCCGGGGACGGACGGGGTGCGGCGGGAGGCGCCAAAGGGGCGGCGCCAAGGTGCGGCGGCACCGCCCGCGCCCGCGTGCCGGGGCCCAGCACCGGCCGGGGCTGAGGCTGTGATGCTGGAGACCGAGGCGCCGCGGCGCCGGCCGCAGCCGCGCCGCTCGTCCGAGCCAGGCCCGCCCTGTGGCCTACCGGCCCTCCCTCACCGGCCCTCCCCGGCCGTCCCTCACCGGCCCTCCCCGGCCCTCCCTCACCGGCCCTCCCCGGCCCTCCCCCGCCTGCAGGTGCCGCAGGAGGCCATCCCGCCCGGCAAGGCGCGAGAGGTAGGCCCCGGCGCCCCCAACGCCGCCCCCCAACGCCGCCCCAAACGCCGCAGCGCCCCGACCGCCGCGGCGCGCCGCGCGCCGCTCCCTGCTGCTCCCGGCCCTGCGCCGCTCCCTGCTGCTCCCGGCCCTGCGGTCGGCCCCTGCCACTGCCGGCTGCCGGCTGCCGCAGTCGCCGTCGGGTCCTCCCCTGCGCAGCGCGCTGTCGCGGGTTGCAGCTGTCGCCCTAACCCCCCGCGCGGGGATTTGCAGCTACTTCGTTACTCCCATAGTACCAACCCCCGACGCCGGCGTCCTCGCCACCGTACCGCGCCGGCGCTCCCCTCCCCGCTGCCGCCCACAGGTGACGGCCTTGATGCTGGAGGCCTTTGCGGCGGCGGCGGGGCTGGCCAGCCCGCCGGAGCCGGTGTTCAGCAAGGTGCAGCTGTGGGGGGCGGCGGTGCCGCTCAACGTGCTGGCGTCGGCGCCAGGCGGCTGCGTGCTGGACGCGGGTGAGCGGGCGGGGCGCCAGTCAGGCGCGCGGGGCGCGTGAGGCGAAAGTAGAGAATCGCCATCGACCATTGTGGTCGTGCTTGGGTTGCGCCTTGTTCCTTTGGACGCCCAGTGGGGTGCTGTGCAGCCAGGTCCATGTGGGTTGCGTGAAGCGCGGGGCGTGGCAGCAGCGTGCGCATCTGCTCCGCCCTGCTCGTGTGGTTGTTGCGCATCCCGGGCGGCCCGCTGACGCCCCTTGCATTACGCGCCCTCGTGCCCGCAACCCCAACTCCCCTCGCCCCACCTCCACGCCTCGCAGGTAGCCGTGTAGGTATCTGCGGCGACTGGCTGCTGTCGCCCAGTGTGGAGGGCGCGGTGATGAGCGGGCTGGCCATGGCAGAGGCCATCGGTGAGCACGCCAAGGTGGGTGCGGCGCTGCCAGCCCGTTGCATGGGCCGTGTACGCAGCTCAAGTAGACAGGATGGGGAGAGGTTGGAAAGAGGATGTGCTGATGGAAGGGGTGTCGCGGACGACGTAATCAGCTTGCGGCGCAGCTTGGGCGAAGGGCAGTAGGAGGCCCGCCCGAGGCACCCGCGGCCGCCCCGCCAGGCGCACAAGCCCCGGTACGTGTTGTCGCTTCGTTCCCAACAGGGCAAGGCCCGCGACAGCATCGGACTGGGCCCCGCCCGCTTCCGGGTGGTCGCCGGCGCCGGCGGGGCCGACAGCGCCGCGCCCATCGGCGCCTTCGCCACCAGCGAGCAGCCCGCCGCAGCTGCGGCGGCGCCGCAGCCATCGCAGCAGCAGCGGCCGCCGTCGGCAGCGGCCCCGGCGGGGCGCGGCGCGCCGACGGCAGCGGCGCGCGTGGCCCCAGCGGCGGCGGCGGCGAATGTGTGGCCGGAGCTCGCCGGTCCGGCGGCGGGGCCGGCACGCGCAGCGGCGGCGCCGCATGGCCGCTGGGCCGCGGCGCCAGCAGCGCAGGGGCGCGGCGCTGCGGCGGCGGCCCAGCAGAAGCCGCAGCCGCCGCGACAGCCGCAGCAGCACCAGCCGGCGCCGCCGCAGGCGCAGCAGCCGCCGGCGGAGCAGTGGCCGTCGCTCGGCGGGCCGTCGCCGCCGCCGCCGCGGCAGCAGCAGCAGCAGCAGGGCAAGGGCGGTGGATGGCGCCCCGCGAGTGGAGCCGGCGGGCCGAGGGGCTGATGCCAGGCGAGGGAGCGGGGGTGGGCGCGGAGCCAGCGGCCACCAAAGAGCTGCCGAGGTTGGGCCGCTGCCGGGGGCCGGCGGAGTCTGGTGGTCCGGGCTTCGCGGGCGTTGCTGGGTTGTGTTGGGCGGGCGTTGCGGTGTGGGATGAGGCGTGGCGGTGGGCGCCGGGAAATGATGGCAGCGCGTGGGGCGGAATGCCGCGGCTGGCGCGCGTGTGTGGCCGCCCGTGCGCTGGTGTACCCGCCGCACAACGTCATGCGCTGGATGTGGCGCGACCCCGAACGGAGCAGGGGTCTACGGTAGGGAACGGCTACTTGAACCCAATAATGGAACGGCCTCCAGGCCGCCACGCCACCGGCGCACCGATGTCGCGGAGCAAGTGCTCGCGCTGGCGTGCTTGTCGTCGCTGGCCCGTAATGTGGCCGCTCGCCGCACACTGATCGTCGTACGACCGTGTGCGGGACTGGACGGTTGTGGATCTGGACCTGGATCTGCACCTGATTCTGGATCTGCACCTGGATCCGGGCCAGGATCTGCGCCTGGATCTGCCGGTGCTGGTATCATGTGTCACCCAACACACAGGACCGCCACGGGACGGCCGCACCCTGGCCCCTGTGCTGCAATGTGCATGCCGGCCGGTTCCGGCTCACGCAGTGGCCTTATACTTCAGGACCAGCGTGGAAGTCATTATTGAAGCAGTGGCCGCGCAGCTTTGCCCCATCGGTCGCCACGGCCTCTTCCCCAGCCGCCGGCCCGGATGGGCCCAGTCGCCGCCTCCGGCACCGGCCTGTGTCAGTCTGAGGACAACGGAGGACATCAGACTTGACGGATCGCCCTTTAATGCGTGCGCCCGATGCAACCGCTCGGCTTTGTACCGGGCAATGTGGGGATGATGCTCGCGCGGGATTGTCATGCATGCGGGGGGCCGGACGGGCGTACAGGTACCGATCGCGACATCGAGATTGCCGGTACGCCCGCACTCGCCCGGACATTGTCTGCTCGTGAGCACCGTAACACAGGACAACCTGATCCGTCGATCGGTGAAGCGAAGCGCCCGACAGCTCGCAATGCGCGCCTGAGCATCGCTGACACTGGACGCCCGCCTGTCGGCGGCACAGGGGTTGCGTTTCCCTCGTAACCCGCTGCTGAGGCAGCAGCGAGGGCTGTGGGTGCGGCGCCCGGCGCAGGGCGGCCTGTGGCCGGGGTCCTCCAGACGGCGACGTTGATGCGTTGTTACCGTAGGTGGGACCGTTATGGCCCCCGCCATAGATGCGCAAGAGCGCAATGTGTGCAGGGCGGCTGAGGGCCGGGGCGGCGGGCACGGGCGAGCTGATGAACCCGCGTGGAAGTCAAGCCAGGGTGCCGCCAATACCTGTGCCGAGGCTGTCCCGGCCCAGCATGGCATGCGCGGCAAGGGTGCGGTGGGGAGCCATCCAACGTGTCATCGCTGCCGGCCGCCAGGCCAGCAACCGCAAGCGCCGCCGTGCGAGGTGCGGAGCGATTCAACTCAAGCGTCGTGTTGCCTTACACCATCCGCGCCCAGACGAGCACCCAGGCCACCACGGCACCTCCCATTTTTCTGCCTCGGCAGCCTGTGATAATCCTTCCTCTCCTCTACTGCACAGCGCACGGGCCGGCCGGCCAACAGGCCAGACCCGCCGCACCCCCATCGCCGCTACCTCAGCGCGCCGCCCTCGCAGCCCTCGGCCGCACCCCCCGGACGCCGCCTCTGCTCCTCCCCCACACCACCACCACAGAGCCCGCACAACACCCACTGTCTATCTCCCCGCCAAGCCCACGCGCTCCCTGACATTCAGGCCCCTGCCCTCGCGCGGCGGCCAGCTTCGCGTGCTGGCATGTGTTGCTACCCTCTCCCATCTCGGCCCTACCTTCCCACGACCGCGAGACATCCGACCGCTAGCTACGTACGGCTCACCACGCTGCCTCGGGCCTCCAGCCCAGGCGGGCGCAATGCGAGTCGCCGTTCCGGCGCTGCAAAACGCGAGCCCACAACGCGCTGCCGCGCCCTGCCGCCGCTGGCGGCACCTCCTTAGTACCGGCCTCGCCCGCGGCCGCCGCGGCCGCCGCGGAAGCCGCCGCCTCCCCGCCCGCCTCGCCCGCCGCGGAAGCCGCCGCCGCCGCGCCCGCCGCGGCCCTCGCCCCGGCCGCGGCCACCGCCGTTGTCGTTCCGCGGCCGCTTGTTGCTCGTCAGCATCTCACCTGCCGGGGGCAGCGCCGGGGTAGGGCAGCTTCAGCAACACATATCGTAACGTTGCCCCGCCCTGCGGCTCAGCTGCTCAGCGGCTCAGATTCCCGCCGCAGCGCGTGTGCGTCGTGCAGGCCCATGGGCCGCGCACGCCGTGGCCCCCGCAGCGCTTCGGCAAGTCAGCCCTGCCGCCAGCCCCGATTCGGGCGTATGCCTGCCTGCCATCGAGTCCTACATACGGTATGCGGCATGCTACGATGCTGCTAGTCTGGCGATGCTACGATGCTGCTAGTCTGGCGATGCTACGATGCTTCCAGTCTGGCGATGCTACGATGCTGCTAGTCTGGCGATGCTACGATGCTGCCAGTCTGGCGATGCTACGATGCTGCTAGTCTGGCGATGCTACGATGCTTCCAGTCTGGCGATGCTACGATGCTGCTAGTCTGGCGATACTACGAGTCTGGCGACACGGTGTTGCGGGGCCGCACCCGGACAGGCAGCACCCGCGGCGCGTGCTGGCGCTGGTCGTTGTTCGCGATGCTCGCTATGGTAATGCTGTTCGCCCTGATGGCGCTTCTTGCTATTTTGAGAACTCGCGTGACGCAGTTCGGAGCTGCGCGCGAGTGTGTGTGCGCGCTGTGGGCGGCGGTCAGCGGTCGGCGGCGGCGCACGCACCGGGGTAGATGTTCTGCAGGCACTTCAGGTAGGAGAAGTCCTCGGCAGTGCCGTCCTTGCGGATGGCGTTGAAGGCGCGCGCGTTGTCGGTGGCGCCGCCCGCCATGAAGGGGCGCACCTGGGGGCAGCAGGGGAGGGGGCAGGGGGAGTGACGAACGAGCTGCAATACTCCGAACGGGCGCACAGGGACGGGAGCCGCACGGGAGCGGGCCCGCACGGGAGAGGCGGCATGGCGGGGCGCTGGGCCGAGGGACGCGCGGGGTACGCAACGGCGGTGAAGGGCGGCGGGTGCCGGGGTGTCAGGGTCGGTGCAAGGAGGGCCGAGTACGGCAGGGCAGGGCAGCGGAGGCGCGGGGCTCCTCGCGCAAGGGCCGTGCGCCCCCAGCCCAGCAAGCACGCTGCGACGTGCAGCATGCATCGCGACCCCAACGGGGGCCCGGGTAGGCCCCGGGGGCCCCTCGCGCACGGGGCTGCTGCGAGCGGAGGCGCGCGGCACGACGGGGCGGGGTGCTGCCACTGCGCGAGGTTCGGGCAGTGTCTGGGTGAAGCGGAGAGCGGGGCGTGCGGCGGTCAGGCGGCGAGGTGCGGGCAGGGCTCGTGTTTGGCGGCCGGCACGCGTGCCGTGAGCCACAAACCAAAGAGCATTCCCCCATCCCGCCCCCGCTTAGCTGCTGCCTGGTCGCACCTGGAAGGCGCGCAGGCCGGGGCCGATCTGCAGAGGGATTGGGTGGGCATCCGGCGGGCGCAGGGCAGGCGGCGTTGGCGGGCGTCGCGCGAGGCTAGTTGGCTAGCCTGTTTGCCTGCTTGCTTGCTTGCTGGCTGACTTGACCGGTACCAACACAGAGCGCTTGCGATATGCGGGGGGTGCGGCTGTGGTGTGGGCCGGGCGCTAATGGTGGTGAGGGGAGTGCCGGCCGCTGTCGCGGCCGCAGGCGCCGGCTGCCCCAGCTGAGCCAGCAGCAGGAAGCTCGCACCTTGGAGGCTGCGTTGGGGTGCCCCTTCTTCAGCAGGTCCAGGACCACGCGGTACTCGTACTGTGGCAAGCAAAGCAAGGGTCCGGGTTGCGAAGGTCAGGAAAGCGGAAGGGGGCGATGTGTCGGCAAAGCCTTTGGCGGCGTGGTTTGTCATCCCTAGTTGCCGCGATATCTGTACGCACGTGCATGTTGAGAGCACGGCCTCCATGTGACAGGGAGCACGCGTACGCGCGCGTGTGCGAGCGTGGCTCGTGTGCATGCAGCCAGGACCAAGACGCCGTTCCGCCATACTGCGCCTGCCCTTCGTTTTCAGCAGCACCCTTGCCGCATATGAGCTAGGTGCCTACCTCGTTGAAGTCGGTGCCGAGCGGGGCTGTCAGCAACAGGTTCTTGAAGTACTCGCAGCAGGCTGAGGGGGTGGCGAACTCCTTATACCCCAGCTTGATGGGCCCTGCTGCTGGTCGCTTCTTGCTGGCCTCGTCTGCGGCCTGCTCGCCGTCATCGGCAGCCGGCTCGCCGTCCGCGCCAGCCGCCTCGTCGCCCTCGCCGGCCTCCTGTTCCCCAGCAGCCTCCTCCGCTGCTTCGGCTTCCGGAGCAGCCTCCGGAGCAGCCTCCGCTTCCGCGACAGGCTCGGGATTCACTTCCGCGGCAGGAGCATCGGCAGCCTCCGCGACCTCAACCTGAACTTCAGGCTCGACCTTCACCTCGTCGGTCATTTTTGGGTAGCGATAGTAGCCGAATGACCGGCGAAACGGTTTGTAGTATCGCCTTGTCGGCCCGTGCTGTCGTGCTGAGTGTGTTCGTGCCCGACATGTGCCCCAGAGGCCCCCTGTGGTCCCAGTGTATAAGCACATAGCATTCCCTTGCCATGCCCATGCGCCACGCCCATGTCTACTTCATCACAGAGCATGCAGCTGCTGAAGACTCCTGCTCTCGCGATCCGGGGACGTCTGGGTGCCATCCAAGAAGGTCCGTGTTGACGAACGTGGGCCCGTGCAGGGCCCTGGGCCCGTGTGGCCCATCCGGGCCCCGCTGGGACTCTTAAGCCCTGATTTTAGCCGCCCATAATCCCCACAGTAATGTGCAATCATGAAGAATTGCACACGCCGTACCGGCATGGTACACATGGCTTGGTATGCGTATGTTTATGATATGTAATGCCATGGCGCTTGCGACTGCGTCCGCCAGTGCGATACATAAGTCTGGGGCAGGTATGATGCCGTGCAACAGACGAAGGGTGACAAGGTGGCTCCACCCGGAATGGGGAAAAGGGCGTAGCTCCCGCCCCCCGTCCTCCTGCTAGGCCTGCCGGCCGCCCCTACCAGTTTGGGCTACTTCACTTTTAGGGGAACAAAGCAGGCGCCCTACGACCTTATCGACTCACCATGCGTCATAGTGCAGGCACTCGTCTGGGGTGCGCCCCCTGGCCCTTCACCCGGATTTGGTCGGGGCACTATTGAATGCGATCAGTATGGCGGGCCGCCCCCCCCCGGCCTTGCGCTAGCACAAGCCTACGGCCGCTATATTTGCCAGCTTCCTCCTGCAATGGATTGAGATGGGAAGGTTTGCACGGGCGGGCTGGGGGCACAGGGGCACAGTGGGACCGAGGGGGCCAGGGGAGCCGCGGGGAGCAGAGATGTGTTCGTGCGGCAGCGTGCCGGACAGCCCTCCGGTACGCCCAACGCCACTAGAAACTTGCTTACTTTCGTTTTTGTCCGCATCTACAGCCAGCAAATCGTCTTTAGGGCGTTGCTTAGTGCACCGCGCCCGTCACCGCGCCCACAGCAATTTCCGCAAGCAAAGTCGACACCGCATCAACGAAGCCAGGATCGCGCTAACCATGCAGGCACTTCGGCAGCTTAAGATGGCGACAAGCGTCGCCCCATTTCGGAACGGCGCACGCGCACGGCCGATCGCGACACGGCCATGCAACCGGAGGAGCCTGGTCGTCAGGGCTAGCAAAGTGCCGGCTGACGAGCTACTGGTTGTTGCGAAGAAGGCGGCGCAGCTGGGCGCCGAGGCGAGTCTCGCAACCGATGGGCATGTCCCACCCCGCTGCTTGGGTGCCTTACATGCCCGTCACAGCAACCCTGCGCCATCGATCCCGTTCGCTTCACGCGTGGGAAAAAGGCGCGCAGACTGACGGAGACATCCTTGCCACGAAGCATGGCGCACACCAGCGCAGCGGGGGCGGGGAAGCCAGGCCCACGCCCTGTCCACGCGCCCCCCTCCTTACCGCAAATGCCGCCCCTCTTCCGGTGAGGTGGCCGCTGGCCCTTGACCCTTAACCCTTGACCGCTAACCGCCAGGTCGTGATGGCGGCGCTGGACAAGCCCCGCGCAATCTCGCGCAAGGAGGGCACCGACATCGGTGAGCTCCCGGGGGGAGGGGCCGCACAGGCACCACTACGGAGAGGCGCCACCGGGGCGCCTCACAGGGGCCACCACCCTTGGGCGGGCCCTTGGGGGGGCCCTTGAGGGGGGGGCCCTTGAAGGGGCCCTTGAGGGGGCCCTGGAGGGGGCCAGCACGCCACGCAGCCCTGCACGGCTACCGCTGGGCTCCCTCAAGGCGCTGGCAGCCGGTAGCCGGCGGCCGGGCCCCAGCTCCCAGCCGCGGTTGCAGTCCTGCAGTGCCGCGCGGCGCGCAGCACCGCCCATCGTCACCTCGCACCGCGCGCAGCAGGGGCCTACAGCAGCGTTGCGGCCCCGCCAGGGCGCACGGCGCTGGCCTGGGTGCGGCGCTGGCCTGGGTGCGGCGGGGCCGAGGCGTGGACAGCGTTAGGAGGCGTAGACAGTGGCAGGGCCGGACGTCAAGGCTGCGGCGGCGGCGGCGCAGCGCGCCGCCCGCGTTGCCGCGCCACGACCCCGCCAGGGAGGCATCCCGCCGCCGCTGCGCAGCTGGCCAGCGGCCGCCGCCGCCGCTGCGCGGCTGCCCAGACCTCCTGCGGCGAGTGCGCTGTTGCTGATGGCGGCTGCTGCGGCAGCCTCGGATGCGACCGCCGTGGGGCGCTACGCTGCCTGTGGACCGCCAGGCCGCCACAGCTGCGGCCGGCCTGCGCACAGACACAGACGGGGCTGGGCCGCACAGACCTAGGCGGGCCTGGGCCGGAGGGGCCGCTGCCGCGCTGTTGGCCGGGGGCCAGCCGCTACCTCAGTGAGGGGCCAGGCGGCCGGTGCCGGTGCATGCCAGCTGTGTGGCACGACCACGGCGCTGGCTCCGCTGCCTGGCAGCAAGCAAGGGAGCACCGGTGCAGCCGACACCAGCGCAGTGGCCCCTGCCACCGTGTGTGTCCCCGTCAGGGCGTTCACGTGCTGCAGCTGCAAGCAGCTGGCTGCGCTGTACTGCACGTGTTGGCGTTGTACTGCCTCTGTCTGCGCTGTACGGCAGCTGGCTGCGCAGGGCTGGGGGCTACCCGCGTGTCACCGCTGCCCCTGACCCTCCCCCCCACCCTGCAGTGACGGAGACGGACAAGGCCAGTGAGCAAGCCGTGGTGGCCGCCATCCGGGCCGCTTTCCCGCAGCACTCGGTAGGGCTGGGCGGGGAGGGAGGCAGGGATGGATGGGGGTTGGAGGCTGGGAAATAGAGGCGTCCGGGCCCGGGTAGGGAGCAGGGATGCTGTGAGGGGCACTCGGTTCGTGGACTCGCTGCTCGCTGCGCGTCACACATTAAGGTGTTTCCAACTCTGAGGGCCGAAATAGGGTAGCACCCCGTACGCTTCGTGCTTCGGGTTGGTGACGTGCTGGTCGTGCGCAGGAAGAAAGTAAGGATGCGTTTGGCCCCCCTTCAGATCCTGGCCGAGGAGGGCGGCATGCTGGGCGATGTGGGCACCACCGACTACCTGTGGTGGGTCGCGCTGCCAGTCTCCTGACACCGACCCCATTACAAGTCATGAAAAGCCTGTGTTTCTGGATCGAGAGTCATGTCACCGCAATGTGGGCAGCACCGACTGGAGCTGGGTGGGGCCGGGTGGCGGGGGCCGGGCGTGGGGGCCGGGCCCGGGCCCGGACACACATGCGTGCTGCGCGTGCTGCGCCGGGCGTGTTACTAACACTGATAAATGAACACGTGCAGTTGTGTGGACCGGCTGGACGGTGCCCCACCTCCCCCGCATCCCATCCCTACACCGCACAGCGCACACCCCTCCCCCGCTCACCATCCCTACACCGCATCCCTTCCCCGCATCCCACATCGACCTTGACACGTACCCACGCAACGCCCCTCCCGCCGCTCCCCCTCCCCTCCCGCCACAAGGTGCGTGGACCCGCTCGACGGCACAGTCAACTTCGCTCACGGCTACCAGTCCTTCTGCGTGTCCGTGGGCGTGCTGCGCCACGCCACCCCCGTGGCGGGATGCGTGGTGGAGTTCCTGGGAGGGCCCAAGACCTGGACCACGCGCACCTTCACGGCCGCGCGCAACAGTGAGCGTCACGGCGGGCGGCGGCCTCTGTCGGGGGTGCATGGGGTTGCATGGGGTTGCGTGGGATTGCGTGGGGTTGCATGGGGTTGCAGCGAGGCATGGGCCGGTCCGCGCTGGTGCCTGTTGCTCGCAGCACACCCTGAGGCCGCTCGGGTCCCCCGCCCTGAACCCCACCCCCGCCCGCGCCCCTTGCTGGCTGCGTGCCAGACCCGCGGCTAGCCGTGGCCTCGCCATCCTGACGCCACGTGCTCGCCCCTGTGCTCTCACCGCCTCCCCGTGACCCCACCCCTCCCGCCCCACCAGCCGGCGCCTTTGTGGACGGGCAGCAGATCTTCGTGAGCCGCGTCAAGGAGCTGCGCGACGCCCTCGTGGTGGGTGCGGCAGCATGCAGGAGCACAGCATGCAGCGCATCGCTGTGCTGCAATGCACTGGGGCACATATCATGGAGTATGTGCTGGGATGTGCCGTGTGCTATATAGCAGTCAGTGGAGGTCCTCGAGACCCTGTGAGCAGCCGTGGTGATGGTTTGGGATGGGGCAGTTCGGGCGCTGCGCTGCGGACGGGGCCTAGGGTTTGCGGTCGTGGGGGGTGGGCACTCCGGTACGGCGTTGCACAGCGCTTTTCAGCTGAACGCTATCATCCTATGACATGTCAACAGCACGTATGGCCGCAGCGTTGCTCGCGGCGACGCAGCGCAGCATGCCGGCCCGCATGATGCGCACTGCGGCGCATGGCCTGAGGCACAGTGCGCCATGTCCCCATCCCAGCCCTCCCCCTGGCCACGGATCTGGCGTGCAGCAGCGACACGTGGTCGCAGCGCTCCTGTTGGACCACCCCCAAGTGTCAACTGAGCGCCGGCCGTTGGCTGATGACACCCATCACCTCGCCTCCCGTCCACCCTCTCCTCCCGCAGGCCGCGGAGCTGGTGTACTACCATACCAGCACATGCGGCCGCACGGCTTTTTGTGTTCATCCACCACCGATTGTTACAAAAAGAGGTTGCATGCGTCCCCTGTCCTCCGCCCCAGGCCACGGAGCTGGTGTACTACGAGGACATGTGGCCGCAGCTCACCTCGCTGCACCGCTCCTTCACGGAAAAGTGCCGCGGGGTGCGCATGTCGGGTGCGGCGGCTGCCAACATGTGCCACCTGGCCATGGGTGAGTGGCGCGCGGTGTGTCTCAATTTCCAGCGCCGTCGGCGACTTGGTTCACTTGGTTTACTCGACGCCATCGGCGGCGCTAGTGTCCGCGCGAAGCTACGGAGGTCTGGGGTCATGCGCAAGTCGTGACCGCCGCTGCGCCGCCCTGCCTTGTTTACAAAACGCTGGGCCGCGCGCACCAACAGAGCTGCATCACACTGGCACGGCCCACATTCCACGACGTGATTGATGCATATGGACAGCTGCCCGCTCACCCTCTGATGTCATGACACTTCACACTACACGCCATGTCCGCCCGCAGGCTGCATCGACGGCTACTGGCAGTACAACCTCAAGCCCTGGGACGTGGCCGCCGGCGCCATCATCCTCGAGGAGGCAGGCGGCCGCCTCACCACGGGCGACGGCCTCGCCTACAGCGTCTTTGACCGCTCGCTGCTCGCCACCAATGACGCGCTGTACGAGAAGGTGGGCAGCCGTACAGCGCTCCTGTTGCCTCCGTTGGGTTGTGTCAGGCGGCAGAGTCGCAAAGGGCTGCGGCCGCGCGTAGGCCGCCGCTACGGCACGCCGTACGGGACACGGAACGGCCGCGCCCGCTGCAAGGAGGTCAGAACCGGGGCTGCGGGCTGTCGCCGTCGCGTGTGGCCGCCAGCCCACTTACCCCCACCGCCGGCCTCCCGGCCCCGCACCGTACCGGTACATCGACCTCCCCACACCGCCCTGCCGTACACCGCCCTGCCGTACACCACCCTGCCGTACACCATCCCGCCGTGCACCGCCCTGCCGTACAGGTGCTGGCGCTCACGGAGCCGCAGACCAGCCGCATGCTGCAGGAGGGCGTGAGCCTGTCGCCCTGGTGCGTGCCCAAGGGCTACCGCGTGCGCTCGGGCGCCCAGCTGGACCGCTGAGGCAGCGGCGGCGGCAGCGGCAGGGGCGGTGGCAGGGCAGGAGACGGGCCGCAGAGGGCAGGGCGGCGGCGGTCGCTGGGCGTGAGGCGAGGGCGGCGGCAGGCCGGGAGGCGGACCTCGTGAAGCAGGCCGGCGGTGACCGCGGGAGGCGGCGCGGCGGCCACTGGCGCGCTCGAGGGCGCGCAGCTAGACCGCTGCGGCAGCGGGGGCGGCCGCGACTAGACGGACGGCTGAGGGCAGGCGAGGGCGGCAGGAGGAGCCGCGACGGGGCGAGGCTTGTGCGGCGAGGCTGCGGCGCCTGGCTAGCGGCGCAACGGCTCGCGACCGCGAGGAGTCCGGCCGGTCCGACCACCACCGCGAGCGACGGGCGCAGGCGGCCCGTCGCAGCCGGGCCGCGCCGGTGGGGCCAACGGCCAACGGTCAACGGCCAACGGAATGGGGCCGCCGGTGGGGCTACCGGCATTGGGGCGGTGTCAGGGCAGCCGCTGCGCCACGGCTGTCTGTGCACGGCCGTGCGTGCGCCGGGCGTGCGCCGGGCGCGAGGGCTCAAGCCCATGCGCGCTGCTGTGGGGTGCTTGAGCTGGCGCTGGGGAGTGCCCTGCGGCGGCTAGCAGCGCCTGCGGGCTGGCGCCGGTGCTGCGGCGCTCGGCTGCTGGCGAGCCTGGCTGCTGGTGCTTGGGGCATGCTTGGCGGCGCCAGGGGCTGGCAGAGTGCTCCGACGGCCCGGCGGGTTGCGAGGTGTTGGGGGCATGCTGCGGCACACTGCGGCGCGATGCAGGGCTGGGCTGGCTGGGCGCCGGGGTCCGGGGGTGTTGTGGAAGATGGTGCGGTGAGCGGTGAGGCCAAGAACGGACGCGGGGACGCATGGGAGCAGAGGTGCAGGTGGTGGTCATGGCAGAGGTGGCGGTGGTGGTGGTTGTGGTGGTGGTTGTAATGGTGGTGGTGGTGGTGGTGGTGCCGTGGTGGTACGCTTGCGGTGTGATGGCAGGGGGTGCGCGCAGCTGAGCGCAGCGAGTGACAATGGAATGACGGGGCGCACCTACGCGGACCTTCGGGGCAGGTTACCGCGTGCGCCCCAGTGAAGATTACAGAGGTATCTTCGATGAGCGCCGTGAAATGAGCATGCCCCTGATATCGGTGCCCAGAGGAGCCTCCTGATCTGCGCCCCGGCGCGATATGTCGCGAACTGCAAGGGTGCCTTAAGGCGGGCGCGAGAGCGCCTGGGTACGTGCCGACCGGAGTGCGTACGCGGGCTTCCAACCAGGGCTAGATGCCGTAAGCGCGCTGGGTTTTGCCATGATTTACAGCGAGAAACCCACATACAAGGCGCATCCGACAAACGCACTCTGCGCGATATCAGCAAGTAACGTCACCGAACTCTCGACAACATACGTATGCCCTGTGCGCGCGACCACAATATACCACGCACGCAACTGCCGCCCTTTGATGCCACGTGCGCTGGCGTCTCTCTGCCTTGAACCCGCTGCATGTCGAGGTCGCGGTTAGCGTGCAGTCCGGTTCGAAGATACGTAGCCGCGGCGCGGCCCTGATGACACTCTTTATGCCGCAACCACGCTGTGGAGAATATCTGCCGCGGTAACCTGCGCTCAAACCGAGCGACATTGCGTTGTGTCGCTGTCGCGCTAGCCACGCCTTGCCGTCGCAGCAGCCGAGCAACGACACAGTTTCCAGCGCCCAGGCAGCTCGGCGCGTATTGGTCACACGGGGACGCCAACCCGGCATGGGCCATGGCGGCCCTACGCCTCCCCATCGGCGTCGTCCTACTAGTCCTATCGACCTCTCTGGCCGCAGCTCAGCCGCAGCACGTAACTGAAGACGGAGGGGCGCTGCTAAGGCGCTCAGATACGGTAAGCCGCCGCTGGCGTTTGGCGCCACGGGTTGGCCGGTTTTGCACCGGCCCAAACCACAGCTGTTCTTGCTGGGCTAGGACCCAAGCACACCAGCCCTGCTTGCTATGCATGTACGGGCCGTGGGCCCCAAGGGTCGCAGGTGCAGTCGTGAACCCGCTTCAACCCGCCACGCGTGCTGTGTCGCCGTTCGGGCACAAGGGCCCCGCGGACTGAGCGCGTCCCGCTCCCCGCCCCGCTCCCCAGGCGCAGCAGCAGCTGCAACACCGACCGCGGCAGCAGTGGCCGCCTCACTCTCACCAGCAGCAGGAGCTGGTTGGTGTCGGGGAGTCGATCACGAGCCGTGAGTTGCTGTCAGTCCAGCAGCAGCAGGACGATGAGCAGCTTCGAGCCCAGCGGCGGCAGCTACTGCAGGACGGACAGGCGCCGCTGCCCGCTGCGCTGCAGGGCGAGGAGCCGCAGGCGCTGACGGGGGCCCAGGCCGGCTCTCGCGAGGAGGGCGGCGCGGCCGATGAGGGGTACAAGGCGGAGCAGCAGGACGAGGAAGGGGAGTATGAGGAGCATGAGGAGGCGGAGGAGTATGAGGAGACGGAGCTGGAGCAGGGGACGCGGGCCGCAGCGCCAGCCCGCGCGGCGGTGGTAGCGGTGGCGGCGGCGGCGGTCGCTGTCCGTCCATCACCGCCGCCCAGGAAGAACCCGCGCCTCATCCTCCGAAGTTTCCCGCCGGCCCGCGCTTGGGCGCCGCCGCCGCGCCGCACGTCGCCGCCGCCGCCGCCGCCGCCGCAGGGCGGCGCCGCGTCGCCAGCTGCCCAGCCGGCGGCGGCGCCGCCGGGTCGAAGCCCCCAGACGGCGGCGCCGCTGCGCCAGCAGAGGCCGCCGCCGCCGAAGCGGAATTGGGTCCTGCTACAGGGCGTCCCGCTGACGTGGGTTGTGGCGGTGCCGCCGCCGCGGCGGCGGCCGCCTCCGCCATCGCCGCGGCCGCCATCGTCGCGGCCGCCGCTGCCGGCCAAGACAACTACCCCCAGCGCCGCATCACCCAGGCAGACGCTACCGCCGCCGCCACAGCCGCCGCCACAGCCGCCACCTCTGAGGCTAACCTCGCAGCCGCGAAACATGGTTTCGCCGCCGCCGCCGCCGCCGCCGCGCCAGCAGACCTCGTCATCGCCACCGCCTACGCGGAATTGGGTCATCCTGCAGGACGTCCCGCTGCAATGGGTCGTGGCCAGACCGCCGCCGCGGCGAACGCTGCTGCCGCCATCGCCGCGGCCGCCGCTGCCGGCCACGACACCTAACCCCAGCACAGCACCGCCCAGGCAGACGCTATCGCCGCCGCCACAGCCGCCGCCACAGCCGCCGCCACAGCCGCCGCCGCTGAGGCCAATTCCGCCGCCGCGGAGCACGGGTGCACCGCCGCCGCCGCCGGCCCGGCGGCTGCCGCCGCCACCCCCACCGAAGAGAGATTGGATCATACTAGAGGGCGTCCCGCTGGAGTGGGTAGTGGCCAAGCCGCCGCCGCAACCCAGCAGCAGCCCGCCGCCGCGGACAGCCAGGCCGCCGCCGCCCGGCTCATGGCCGCCGCCGTCAGATCCAAGCCGAGGCATCCCGATGTTCCCCGCGCGGCCGCTGCTGCCGCCGCCAGACGCCAGCCCGCCGCCTGCCTCGACTCCCACGACCGTGGAGTCGCCGCCGCCGTCAGGCGGCACGCTACCCAGCCCACCGCCGCCGCTGCAGCGCCCGCCGCGGCCGCCGCCACCGCTGCTGCCGTCGCCGCCGGCGCAACCGCCCAGCCCGCCGCGGCCGCCGCCGCGGCCAGACCCGCCGCCGCCTCGGCCGCCGCGGCCGCCGCCACCGCCGCCGCCCAGCCCTCCCGGCATCCCCTGGCCCCCTGGCGGCAACGCCACCCAGGGTCCGCCACGGCCGCCGCGACCGCCGCCGCCGCCGCCACCATCACGAGGCCCGTCGCCCGGTGTCGAGCGCAGGGCGTTGGCTGGCGGCGCCGCCGCCGCCGCCGCCGGGCTGGCGGCGGCGGGAGGTGCTCGCGGCGAGGTGGAGCCGGGGGCCGCAGGGGCAGGGGCAGGGCGCGAGCAGGCGCGGCAGGGCTTGACAGGCGGCTCGCGAGGGGCGGCGGCGGAGGCGGGGAGGCCGGGGGTGGAGGAGGTGTTTCGGCTCCGGGCACGGCGTGTGGGCCGGTGACGCGGGGTCCGGCGGCCGGAGCAGAAGGGTCAGGGACCAGCTCAGCGCTGGCCATGTGACCGCTGCGGCGGCGGCGGCGGCGGCGGCGCGGGCGTTGCGGGCCGTCCTCCTGGGCGCTGCACGGAAGGGGCCCCACGCCGCCGTGACGTGACGGGGGCGGCCGCCGAAGCCTCCGCCGCATCCACACACTCCTTGATGCAGCTGGTCTGCAGTGGATGGGCCGCTGGCTGCTGTGCAAGTCGCTAGCGGCACAGCGCTCGGAGGTCAGCGCTGCGTGCGAACCTGCGCCCTGCGTCGGCGCCGGCCGCGTGGGCCTCGGCTGCGCTGGCGTTGCGTGGTGCGCCTGCAGTGGGTGGTTGGGGGCGTGCTGCTGCTGCTGCTGCTGCTCCGAGGAGCAAGCGCATTGCGGCGTGCGGCGCCGCGTGAGGTGTGGTGATGAACTGCATACTGTTACCGCAAGCTCGGAGCATGAGGCATACGGTTTGCAGTTCCTGCCGTTTCAGGCAGTCCGGGCGGCTAGGTCCGGCCCGTGGGGAGAGGGCACGGTTGTCGGTGTGCCCGAGACCTCTCAAATACACCGGCGACAACCGCATAATGACCGACTGTTTGCGTCTGGTCTGGGTGGCCTCTTATTGGGGCGAGCCATGCACCCATGCGCAGCTGGGGAGGTTTGCAGTGGGGCTGCGTGAGCTGGGCGGCGGCTCTCATGGACGGGCGCGCAGCGATGTGCTGTGGCGGCAGCCGGGCAGGCCGGCGGCCGCCGGGGCAGGCGGCGCTGGGGGCTGCTAGCGCTGCCGGCGGCAATTGCACACGTGGGCAAGCTGCGAGCGGCTTTCCATGACGAAGCAGCGTGGAAGTTAGGGCAGGGTACCTGCGGCCTTGCCTTGCCTGGCATGCCATGATGCGCAGGGCCTGTGAGACCCTGCGGGGTGGTGTGTGCTCGGGGGTCCGGCCATATCGCGCGTGCTCTGATGCGCTTCTGATGCGAGCGCGGCGCGATGCGGAGCACCTCCAGCTCGAGCCGACCTGTGTGCTGTGCCGCGTGCGGCTCAGGTGACTGCAGGCGCACGGCGCTTGACGCCCTCCTGTGGGCTGCCGCCGCCTGCGGCAGGGTTCTCGGTGCTGTGGGGGCAGTGGGGCGGGGGGGGCGGGGGG
>BDDC01000038.1:57356-67606 GCA_001662425.1 Chlamydomonas sphaeroides
CGAGACTTCGAGCAAGCACCTCATGCTCCCTTTCTAGCAGACACGTACTTTACACGCCACCGCCCACCCAACACCTTGCGTACCCGCGAGGTGCGGCACTCGTTAATTATGACCACGTGCCGCGCATACCGCGGATATCGGAGGGGGCGGCGGGTGGGGCGAAGGAGGGGGCGGCGGGTGGTGGAAGCCGAGGCGGGTGTGGCGGCGTGAGCGGCGGCGGTTTAGGGGAAGGATATTGGTTTGTCGGCGCGCGCTTCGACTCACCAAGCAACACACGTCGGGCTTGGGCAGCGGCTGCCAGCAGGGAGGTGCGCTTGTTGGAAACAAGCGGCCTCGTTAACTGCACATAACGTCGGCGAGCTCAAGTGCAACCCCACTGACAAGCGTTCTACCAGAAACCCATTGCTGCCTCGTGCCTGGCGGGGCGGAGAGCCCCTGCTGCAGCCGCGTGTACTGCGTGCAAGACTGGGCGTACATTGGGTCATCGCCGCTCTCCATTGCACGCGGTCGAGTCTGCGATCGGCAGCTTTGCGTACTTGCGCGTTGATCTTGCCAAACTATGCGGGGCAGTGGCGGACTCGTTTCAGAGATGCGCGTTTCAGAAAAGTAGCGTTTCCGGCGGGTAACCATTTTGCCGTTGGCATCTTTCTTCCAGTGGCGCGTGGCGCGTCAGCAGGAGCCAAGCGGTTTGCGAAGCGCGGCGTTCGCTTCGTGAGCTGGATCCAAATCGCGGCTGCGCGCAGCGCGAAGCGACCACTCTATCTTGATCACTTTTTAACCAGAGTTTCGACAGTTGTTCTTGCTCACCACTTTTGGGGCGCATAGCATCCGCCACGCAGAGGTTAAGGGGGCCGGACCCCTGGCGATGGGCAAGATGTGTTCACGAGGCGGCAAAACCGGCAGGGGGTTTGTTGGCAAGACAGGGGTGACGGCAGGGGGAATGGTACGTCAACACGCGCGCGCCTTCGCGAACTTCAGCAGGACGATACTTGCGAGTAAGTCGACTACGACCTGCGAATCGTTGCCTTGCCGTTTCACCGCCACCGAGCGCCATAACGCGTGATGATGACTTGCGTACTTGTGTCGGACCAGTACGCAGCACGTATAATGCACGCCCGGCTACGTACCTCAGACCTGTGTACATAGACTTGCGACTTCAACACAATATCGCTAAGGCTGCGCAAATTTTCAAAGTGCTCCAGGCACTCGTCGGACTGATGTCCCGACCTTAGATTTGTATATAACGCGGCATACATATGCTGTCACAGAATAGAACAGGGTTGAAACAAAGACCGCGCGATTACCTCCCGGAAACGTGGAAACCGTTCCCAAAGCGAACCGGGCCCCCTTGACCGCAAGACTACCGTGCACCATATATACATGTATATAGATGCATGCAGTATCCTTGGAGCTTCATTGGCCTGTGCAAACTGGGTTTCACTGCAACAACAACGCAGTCCGGACAAATCGGGGGATATGTCCAGCGCTGCCGCCCGCGGCAACAAACGACGAAGAATTTGCTATGCTTGTCGCGTTGTGTTGCACTATGGGGGCAGTTCTCACGCGACCCCCGCGTCTTGGTAACGTATGCGGGCGGTGCCGTGCTGTACCAGGCTGTACCCGCGCTGCGGCAGGCTGCGGCACGGGACCTCCCTCGCGGTCAAAGGGCCCAGCAAGGCGGAAGCCTGTTAGACACAAACAGCCACATATGACGGCCTATGTGGGAGGGGCGTGCATCCTCACCGACGCAGGCGTGGCCATGACACGGCGTGGCACGGCGTGTCTAAGAGCCCCGGCCTCTCAGCCCCTCTGCTGCCACAGCTGGCTACGCCACTTGCTCGCAATCTGCCGTCACCCGCATGTCCTGCGGCGGGGAGCAGTGCATAGGGGATGCTGGTCGTTACTGGCCGGAGGGTCCTGATGTAAGGGGCCTGGACGCGGCGAGGGCAGCGGGCGGGGCCAGGCAGGCTGCCAGCGGCAGCGTCGTAGCGAGTCGGCAGCGACCAAAAAGGGCCAATTAAAAAGCCTACCAAGGGCCCCATGCTATTCGGTACTCGACAAGGGCAGCAAGCAAGGGGCCCTTCCCCCCTTCGTCCCCTACGACTCGAGCACATGCCACTCGCCTCGTACATTGCCGTCGTCCTCGCCACACCGGCACTGGTACTTAACACACCCAGCCAATATGCTATCCCTGACATAACTAGACCTCTAGCCATGGAGAGCTTGCCAGGCGATGACCATTCTTGGGATGAGGCCCAGTTCGCGTGGTCCCGCCGAACGCTTACCGCGCTAAAACAAGGTCAGCAGGGACCCTCATAGCTTTGGCAGGGTCATAGCGCACCTGCGCCAAGTCCGCCGATTACAGTCGTCCGGGCCCTTGCGCGTGCAGAAGAGGGCGACGATGACCCGGACTACATCCAGCCTTCAGCGCTGCAGTACGCGCAGCTGCGGCAGGGGTCGTCCGCCCAACCAGGTGCGAGGCAGCGATGGCGAGTTGACGAGGGCGCCTGCTGCCAACAAGAACACCTCCCGCTGGCCCGCAGGCCTGCAGCCGCTGACCAAGCCCGACGTATGCTGTTTGGTGGGTCCGAGCGCGCAGCGCCGAAACAGCAAGTGCCGTAGGCACCGCATCGAGTCCGTGTCCGTGCCGCAACGTGCCGCCTACGCTAACACGACACCTATACGCGTCATTTCCGCTGCGCAGGTGAAGGTGAGCAACTCTTTGGGGGCGTTCCCAGTCCCTCTTCGTCCTGACGGCATTGGCCCCAAGGCCGGTGCTGGATGTCCAGCGCTTGGGACAGAGGTTATTGTCTGGAACTCCCAGACACGGGTTATGACGTCGCAAGCGGGGAACGGTACTAAGTGCGGCCAAAGGATGAAGCGGGTCCAAGCTTTCTGATAGAGCGCCACCTTGCGATATGCTCGCCAACATAGCTTGCACATTTTTATAGCTGGCGGTGTGCTCGCGTAGCACCCCACGGCCTCGAACCCGCCTACCCAGAGCGTGCGGGTGTGCACCACCGACGCCCGGTCCCCGTGCAACGATCGTCTCAGGGCTGCAACGCGGACCTCAGCAATTCCAAGGCTTACTACCGGCGCTTCCGCATATGCGAGAGCCACATGAAGAGCCTGTCTCTGAGCATCGAGGGCCGCTCGTGTCGCTTCTGTCAACAGTGCGGGAAGTTTCACTTGGTATGCGCCGGCGCGGGGCTGCACATGGAGAGACCATGGGTGCCCTTGGGCAAGAGCTAACGGGGCCGGAGGTGCATGGCAATCGCAGGAGGTGTGGAGCGCGCCGCGCTGCAGTGCCTCACCCACATGCCCCTGACCCACATCCACATCCCCAACCAACACCCGCGACCCCGCACCGCTGCCATCGTGTCAGGTGGAGGAATTCGATGGGGCAAATCGGTGCGTGTGCGCGTGTGCGTGCGCGCGCGTGCGTGTGTGCCCCCGTTATATATTTCTGCCGGCGTGCTGCAAGGCAAGGGACACATGGGACGCACGGCGACCCTGTGCCGCCCCATCCTTGTTGCCAGTCGCGCCGCCGGCGCCACTCACACCCGCGCACAGCGTGTCGGCCCGTTCCCTCCCTAGTCCCACCAAAGCAGCCGACCCGCTCCTCCCTTCCCCCGGCGCCCCCGCCCTCCCCCTACTGTCGCAGCAACTGCCGGAAGGCGCTCATGATCCGGTTCTACAAGCGCCGCAACATGCCGCTCTCCAACGTGCCCTCACGGTGGGGACTGGGGGACGGGCACCGAGCCTTGCTTGCGGCTCTGCCAGAGAAAGCGAGAGGCCCGCAGGCCTACGGAAGCGCAGCTGATGTGCCGTCCGCTGGCGCCCTCCCTCCCGCCCGCTCGCCCTTGCTCCCCACAGCAGCGAGCCCGCGGCGGCGAGCCCAAGCGACCGGGTAGGACCGGAGCAGCGCCCTTGCGCCCTGCGCCCCTGCAGCAGCAGCAGCAGCAGCAGGCAGCAACCGGCCCGCGGGCTGCTGCAGCTCCGGCCCCGCGTGCTTGTCTGGTGCTGCCCACACCCCTTGCGTCCGTCCGCAGCCGCGCCCGTGGTGCAGCGCAGCAACGCTAGGCGGCGGGCGGGGACCGGGCTTGCCCCAGCGCTGCGCTCCCTCCTGTGGCGGCGCCAGGGAGCCGCCAACTGGGCTGCCATGCTGGGGCCAGTGCGGCGAGCAGGGCCGGGCCGGGGTCGCTGCCCATGACCCCCAGCCCAGCCCAGGGGCCGCGCCGCGACCTCCTGACCCTGGCTGGCTCCTACCCGCGCCGCCCGCTGGGTCCCTTGCACCCGCACCATGCCACGGAGGGCTCCAGCGGGCACGCTCACCACTCCTGCACCCCGCCCTCCCGCTCCCCCGCATGGTGCATAACACAGGGTGCGCCGCTGGCCCCGCCGCCGCCGCAGCAGGTGGAGCCGCCTGGGTTGTGTCCGCCTGGGTTGTGTCCGCCTGGGTTGGGCGCCGCCTGGGTTGGGCGCCGCCTGGGTTGGGCGCCGCCTGGGTTGGGCGCCGCGAGCTGGCGGTGGTTGGGTAGGCGCGAGCTGTGGGGCGACGCGCCGTGCGGCACCTCTCGCGCCGGGGCTGCCGCGTTGCTGGCCCAGCGCAGTCCGCGGTGATGAGCACCATATGCGCCCCCGCGCGCCGCACTGGGGCCGCGAGTGTGCCCACGGACAGGCCCCGCTGGGTTGCAGCAGCGCCGGCCGTCCGAACCCCTTCGCTCATCCCGGACGGTGCCCTGATGGGCCCGCAGCAGGAGAGGGACGGTGCCCTGATGGGCCCGCAGCAGGAGAGGGGCGCTGGACGGAGCCCAGCGCTGCTGACTCCGCAGCGCGCTGCACAGCGTACCGTATCACAGCTTGCACACGAGACGGGGCACCGGTGCACGATACCGGCATTCTGCTAAGCAATCCGGCAACCCCGCCCGCACCGCAGCAGGAGCTGCGGCTGGAGCCACGCAAGCGCGGCCGGCCCCGCGCCCCGCGGCCCGACATTATGGAGGACACGCCCGCGGCCGTAGGGGCTCCGGCGGCCGGCGGCCTGGGCCTGGGCTCCTCGCCGCCGCCCGAGGCGCCCGAGCTGCTGCCGCCGGGCTCCCTGGCGGCGGCGCGGGCGGCGGCGGCGGCGGGCTTCGACTCGGCGCTGCAGGCAGGGCAAGGGGTCGCAGGAGGGGCAGGAGAGGCAGGAGAGCCTGGGGGGACGGGGACGCGCCGTGGGCTGGGGCTGGCGTGGGGCACGGGGGCGCGGCGCCGTTGGGGCGGTTGGGCGCTGGGGTGAAGCAGTCGGGCGACCTGGCTGCGTGGCCCCATGCCCTGCAGGCCGCCTACATCGCGGCATCGCGCGGCTTCCAGGTACTGGTAGGGCCGCGGCCGCCGTCGTGCGCCCCCACCCCGCTCTTTGCGGTTTGCTATCCATACAGCGACACATCCTCTTGCCGATATTTTCCCACCCCGCCGCCTGCGAGACGAGCACCTCCTCGTCAACCCCACACCTCACAAGCTAGTTCGTTGGTGCCTCGCTAATTCCTTGGCGCACACGCCACGCGCCGCCTTTCGCCAGCGTCGCATCCCTGGCCTGTTCCGGCGCCGCGCGCCGCCGAGCATGCGCTGACGCCGCCGAGCATGCGCTGACGCGACGAAGCACGCGCTGACGCCGCCACCCGCCGTTGCCCTGCCGCCACCGTGCGCCTGCTGTGCCTCAGGGAGCCACCGGCCTGGGCGTCACGCCCGCCACCGCCATCGGCCCGCCGGGCTATAGCCAGGGCGGCGTGCGCATGGCTGGCATCGAGGTGCGTATGTGCTGGGATGGGAGGAAGGGAGGGAGGCAGGCAGGCAGGGAGGGAGGCAGGGCGTGCCCCACAATGTGGAGGGCCCGAGGCGCCCCTCCGCGGGGGCCAGGATGCGGGGCAGTCGGCCTTCCAAGGACGCGGATGAAGACAGGATTGAGCAGGGAAGGAAAGGGTGGGCGCGGGGTCGGGTCCCGAAGGCAGGCCGACGTGCGGCCCCGCATACGCAGGTGGGGGAAATGCCCGACACAGACACGCTGGGCGGGCCGCCGCTGCGGCGGCAGCGCCTGGCGGCGCCTGGCTTCATTGGGCGTGGCGGCGGCGGCGGCGGCGGCGGCGGCGGTGGCCTCAGCGACACGCTGGGGCTGGCCGGCCTCGACGGCGGCGGCGGTGGCGGCGGCCTGACGCTAGAGGACCTGGCCCAGGCCCGGATTTCGGCGCAGGTGCAGGCGCAGCTGGCGGCGCAGCTCGATGGCGGCGGCGGCCTTAGCGGCGCTGGCCTCGGCGGCGGCGGGCTGCGCGGCCGCGGCGTCGGCGGCCTGGGCGGCCTGGGCGTCGGCGGCCTGGCGGGGCTTGGCGGGGCCGACGGCGGCGGCCTGGGGCTGGGTCTGGGGCTGGGCGGCGGCGGCGGCGGCCTCGGCGGCGGCCTCGGGCTGGATGGGTTGGGGGGCCTGGGCGGCGGCATGGGGTTTGGCAGCCTTGGCGGCGATGGCATCGGCCTAGGTGGTGGTGGCAGCGGCCTTGGCGGGCTGGCTGGCTTCGGCGACGCTGGCGCCGCCGCCGGGCTGCTCGGCGCCGGCCTGCGCGGCGGCAGCGGCGGCCAGAGCCGCTGCAGCAGCAGCCACAACAGCGGCGAAGCCGAGCCGGGGCGTGGCGTCGGCGTGCTCGCCGCCGCCGGCAGCATCGGGCGCCTCGCGCCTGGCCGGGGCCGTGCGCGGGACCCGGCAGAGGCCGACGCGCTGGCCTCGTTGACTGCCCTGGCGGCGGCGGCAGGTCAGGGCTCGGGCCTGGACCCCGACGACGGTATGTTGGGCGGTGGAGGCGGCCGCGGCAGCCTGACGGGGCTCGGCGGCGGCGGCGGCGGCGGCGGCGGCCGGGGCGTCGACCTGTCGGCGCTTCTCGGCGGCGGCGGCGGCCTGGGCCCGGGCGGCGGCGGCGACGGCGCGATGGCGGCGCGGCTGCAGCTGCTGCGGCAGGCCCAGATGCAGGTGAGGGGGAGCGGGGGCCCTGCCAGCAGCCTCGTCGCCTCGGGGTGTCTTGACTCGACTACGCCGCCGCCCGAACACGTTGGTTCTGGCACGGCACGGTACGGCGCCACAAAACGCCCTGGCGCCCGCTGCGCCCCACAGGACGACGCGCTCGGCGGCGGCGGCGGGCCCCTCAGCGGTGCCGCCGGGCTGCTGGCGCTGCAGCGGCAGGGCGCTCGCAGCAAGGTGGGCGGTGACCTAGTGCCCAGCATGGCCACCATTAAGCGGGAGGGCGTGGAGGTGGTGGCGGGGCCATCGGCTGGAGCCTCGCCGCCGCTTGAGGCCGAGCTGCGCCTGCTTCGCCGCGGCGGCGCCGCCGGGCTTGACCTCCGCCAGGGCCCTGGCGGCGGCGCCGACGCCGGCGGCGACATGGGGATGGACCTCGGCGGCGGCGGCGGCGTGCGCGCCGGTGGCGCCAGGCTAGGCATCGGCGGCGGCAGCGCCGCCGCCGCCGGCCTGGCGCTGCCGCTGGACGTGTCGGCGCTGCGTGGCGGCCGCGGCAGCGGCGACGCGGCGGCGGCGGCGGCAGCGGCGCTGGGCCGCGGCGGTGGCGGGCTGATGTCCCTGGGCACCGGCGACGACGCGGCGGCGGAGGAGCGGCAGCAACTCATCGTACGGCTGCTGAGCCAGATGCCCATCGCCGAGCAGCTGGACTTCCTGCAGGTACGACTGCTGACGTCGTACAGCATGGCTAGGCAAGGCCAGCGCTATGATGTCGGCCGCCGGCTGAGCCGGCCTGCCCGCCCTTGTGCGCCGGCGGGGCGGCGGCGGTGCGACCCTGCGTACTGCGCAGGCACTAGCGGCTGCCCTTCCCGGCCCAGCTTGTCGCCTGCCCTGCGCGACCGCCGCTCCTGTCCAACACCGCCGCCGACCGACGCTGACGCTGACGCTTCCGCCCGCCATTGTCCGCCGCCGCAGGGCATGCCCCACGACCAGATGGTGGACCTCCTGCAGATGCTGCCGCACGCGCAGCAGGTACGGCAGTCCCGTGCGGCTTGTATGCGTACGGCAGCGTACGGCAGTGACAGCCGGCGTCTGGGGCCGAGGTTTCTGTGCGCTGCCGGCTCGAGCGCCGAGGCCCCGCCCCGCCCAGCTCCCAGGGCTGGCGGGATGGGGGAGGCGGGGCGGAATGGGGGAGGCGGGGCTGGATGCTGGCCTTGCTGCACGGCCGCTGCTGTACCTGTACGCCCGCCTTGCGCGCAGGGCTGAGCCCCCGGCGGGCACTCTCCCTCCTTGCTTTGGGCCCGGGCTTACGCTCGGAGATTTGCAGCTAGTTTGTCCCTGCCGTGGCGCATCCCTCCCTTGGCGCAGGTTGAGCTGCTGCTGGCGCTGCAGGACGAACGCCGCTCCCGAGTCCTCCAAGAGCAGCAGAACCCCGCCGCCGCCGCCGCCTGGCGGCCGCCGCCCACGCCGCCGCGGCTTACGGCCGCCGCCGCCGGCCCGGTCTCGCTGCAGCTTCAGCCCAACCGTAGCGACGGCGACGGCGCCGCCGTAGGGGAGGCGCTGCAACTCATCAGGCTGGGCCGCGGCGCCGTTGGCACCGCCGCCGCGGCCGCCCACGCCGCCGTCACGCTTGACCTGGGCGGCGGCGCTGTCCGCGCCAGTGACTCTGGCGGCGGCACCAACGGCGGCGGCACGCAGTTGAGGGGCCTGCGCGACGCCCTGCTGGGCTTATCTGAAGGGCAGCAGCGCCCGGCGGCGCCGGCGGAGCCCCTGGTCAGCATCCGGGGCAGAGCCGCCGACGGCGGCGGCGCGCTCGAGGCACGAGCGGCCTCGGCCGGCCGTGGCGGCGGCGCCGCCGACCACCAGTCGGCTGAGCAGCTGCTGTCGTCGCTCCGGGCGCAAGTAGAGCGGGATGACGGCGCCGCACGGCTCGTCACGCTCGAGGCATCGGGCGGCGGCAAGCGGCCGGGGTCCGACGCCGGCGGCCGGCCCGAGTCGCAGACCAGCCCAAGAGCTACCGCTGGCGCGGGGCGCGACGGCCAGCCCCAGGGTGAGGGCCAGGGTCAGGGCCGCAGCGCGGCTGAGGGCCACGGTCCGGCACAGGCGCAGGCCAAGGACCGCGGCGAGCGCTCGGAGGCGGCTGCTCCAGCCCCGTCCAGCGGCGGCGGCGGCGGCACGTCCCCCGCCGCCAACGGCGACGGAGACGGGCCCAGGCACAGCGGCGCGGTCGGCGGCGACGGCGGCGATGGACCTGCCGGCGGCGGCGGCGGCGGTGGCGGCGGCGGCGGTGGCGGCGGCGGCGGCGGCGGCGGGCGGTACGAGTGCGAGGAGGCCCTGGAGCGGCTCTCGGTGAAGCTGCACGGCGTGACGCCCGAGGCGCTGGCTCCGGATGTGGCGGCGCGCATGAGGGCCTGGCTGCAGGGCATGGACGCGGCCACGCTGCAGGTGCGGCGGCGGCGGGGCAAGGCAGGCGAAGAGCGCGTGTGTGTTTTGGGCTGCCCGCCGCGTGTACCGTCGGGCCGTCCCGCGGCCTAGTGGCGCTGCCACAGCAGCAACCCGTTCTGTTGCTCCCAGACCCCGCGCTGCTGCCACACTCGACTCCGCAGGGCACGCTCCGCTCCGGCTGCGTCAACCTGGTGCTCGACGTCAGCTACCGCCGGGCCGCGCTGGCCCCCGGCGACGAGGCGGCGGCCGCCGCCGCCGCTGGCATTGCGGGCGGCCTGCACTGGCGCGGGCAGCGCAGCCCCCGGCGCCGGCGGCCCGCCCTGGCGCCGGCGGCGGCCGACCGGATGGCGGCGGCGGCCGTGGCGGCGGCGCTGGGGCTGGACGTGTCGCCTGACGGCGGCGCTGGCGCGGCGGTGGTGGGCGCGGCGGCGGCGGCGGCGGGCGTGCGGGTGACGGTGCAGGTCGGGGAGCAGGTGAGGCTGGGGGCCGGGCGAGGGAGCGAGGAAACCTGGCACGTGCCGCGTGGGTCCATAGCCCCTCCCGCGGGCGCCCGCGACGCACCCTGCGACGTGGAGTTCAGCATGCTTGACCCTAGCTGCGTCCCCGGCTCCCGGTGGTTGTGTCCCCGCCCGTGTACACTGCAGGTGCTGTACCCGCCGCCGGCGCCCGGAGCCGGGGGCGAGGGGGCGCAGCGGCACCTGCCCCGGACCTGCGAGCTGGCACCGCTTGCAGTGGTGGCAGGTGGGATGCTGCTGCGGGGGATGGGGTGGGATGGGATGGGATGGGATGGGATGGGATGGGATGGGATGGGATGGGATGGGATGGG
>BDDC01000038.1:82959-108811 GCA_001662425.1 Chlamydomonas sphaeroides
CTTGGCCCCCTGGGGCGCCGCCGCCAGGCCCGCGGCAGCGCAGGGCCGCCGCTGCCGCCGCGTTGCGAGGCCGCGACCGCCGGCGGGCAGCCCCTGGTGCGCACCTTGCACAGCGGGCAGAGGCGCTTGAGGCCGAGCCACTGCTGCAGGCAGGGCCGGCAGAAGGTGTGGCGGCAGCAGGTGACGGCGCGCTCGGCGGGGTCCAGGATGTCGGTGAGGCCTGGGTGGGAGGGGCAGGAGAGGGAGCGGGAAGTGGGGGAGAGGGGTCGGGGGGCAGCGGAGGGCGTGGCGGCCGGCGTGGCGGGACGGGGGCGGCGCGGTGTGGGGATGGGATGGGGATGGTGCCAGCATGGCTGGTGCAGCGGGCTGGGGCAGCGAGACGGGAGGAGGCTGGGTCCTGCGTGGTGGCTTGCGCCGTGGGGGTGGCGACGCAGGCGGTGGGGTGGCCGGCAAGCTGGTGGGTGCATGAGCGCGGCGCACTTGACGCCGGCCGGGCGCGCGGGCTTCGCGGCGTGGAAGCACCCGCGCCCTTTCTTCATTTCGCGGCGGCGCTCGTGCTGCTGGAACTACTACGAGGGGCGCATGGTGAGGGGGGAGACGCTCGAGCACGAGCGCACTGAGCGGAAACATGAGCACCGCTGCTGGGGCAGCTGCAATAAGGGGACAATCCCGTGGCAGCAAGCCTCGAAAGGGGCTGGGGGGGGGCTTGCTGAGACGACGAAACGCAACGCTGCTCAGCCCCCGCGCAACGTGGGGCAACGTGGCGCCGTCCAGGAGGAAGGGTTCGCTGGGCAGGCACGGGACGCAAACTGCGTCGTGCCAGACAAGACAGCACCGCACGCCGCGCAAATCCAACGGACGCTCACAGATAGGGCAGGTCGGCAGCGGCTCGGCGTCATTGTCGCCTGAATCGCTGGCCTCCTCGCTGACCACGTCCACCACCTCCAGCGCCCGGTGCCTCCGTGGCGAGCTTCGCTCGGCAACGGAAAATTCCATCAGACGGCGCGCTGTGGAGCGGTCAGCGAGTTCCGCGATGCATGTGATACTGCGGTATCGCGACCGGGGTGATGTCGCTGCGGGATACAGAGCGTGTTCAATCAAGTGTGGCAACGTCAACCTTTGTACTTCTGCCACAATGGAGCTCATGTCGGCACGAGCCCTAGCATGAGTACCCGTGCCCTTTCCCCGCAGGCCCCCTGCTCACAATGTCACCGGCCCTCACCGGCCGCCGCAGCCCCAACAAAACGCATGCTTTTTGTGATGTAAGAACGAATGGAGATAGACCATGCTGTGCGCGAGGCTGAAGAAGGCGTCAGGATCAGCTGTTGCCTGTGGGCGCGGCTACTGAAGGACGAACCGGTCGGGAACGTCGTCCGACGTAGGATGCCAGCAGACGTCAGGACTTGACCCTCCCTCACCAAGCGCTGCAGCCTAAGACGTCATCCATGGCGCGCGGTAGTCTGCGTATGACCTGATTGTGGCAGGAGGAAGGCTTCGAAGCGCGTGTTCTGTTGACCGCCCGCCTGCGCACGGCCACCCTCTGCCCTTCGCTGCCTTACACGTCAAGGTGCCTGCTGCCTGGGCCTCACCGCTCGGCGCTTACCGCCGAACCCGGCACCAAGTGCCGAACCGAGGACCCTTGAGCAAGGCTCCACCAGGCCTCCCCCGGTTGGTGCCCCAATCGAACGAATCGTGCCCCTACAGGGGCGAGCCAACACGACACTTACGCCTACGCAGCTGGCAAAGGCCGTCCCGCCCCGGCTCTACTCTTTTCGGCGCAAGACCGATGCACAAGGGCACACATCCGCACCCTCCACACCGCCGGGGTCTTGCCGACGCCGCAGCACAACCGACGAGCTGTGGCCGCCACCAGGTCCGCTCCCATCAGGCCGTTGACCTTGGCAAGCAAGCAACCTGCGCGCATCCCACACACCCCACCGAGCATCCGCCCGCTTCTGCTCAATTCACCTCCCTGAAGCACAGCATCAGGCACATCAGGCTGTATCATCCAAGCCGGGGCCGCTGCCGCCAGCCAGCCAGACTAGGAGCGCAGCGCCTCCCCCTCGAGCCCCACAGCCATCAGCACCGCGCATGCCCTCGCCGATGCTGAGGTCGCCTCCGGGCACGCAATCACGCAGCGCCGCCGCGTGGCGCGCTCGACCAAGCATAGCCTTGGCACGGCGTACGGAATGCGGTACGGCACGTGTTCGCGGCCTTGCCGTACACCAGCCAACCCTGCACAGGCAGTACGGCACGCGCCCTCGCCAGCAAAACCACAGAGCCGCCCTGGGCAGTTCACACCTCGATCTCCCAGCGGAGGCAGCGCCGCTCGCTCGCTCGCTCCCACAGCGCCACCGCCGCCAGCCGCCAGGCCGGAGCTCGCATTACAAAAGCACCAGATCGACGAAATCCGCAGGCCATAAAACGACCGCACCACTATCATCGCGCTTCGCTCTGCAGCCATCCCGGGCCCCCCCTCTGCTGAGCACGCTAGCCAGCAACCGCCCGTCAGGTACGAGCTACGAGCGCCAAGCTTTTTACTCAATGTTCAGCTTGCAGTGTCCTCAAAGCCCTCTTAGCTAGCGCCGAGCCCTGCCCACCAGTCAGCTACGAGTAGAACGCCCAGCAACAGCGATCCCCCACGCATGCGAGCAGCGACCCAGCGCTGCAGGCGGCCAACATGTCCTCACTGGCGTAACTGGCTAATAGCAACACGCCAGCGCCGCTCATTGCCGCGCCCCTGACATTCTCGCACGCCCGCCCCAGATGTCGCTGGACTTTGGACGCAAGTCTGGCACATGAATTTCCAGCCCAGCCCAACCCCGCCTTCGGCTGACCGCTCGCCAAGCTACTTGAGCCGCCGAGGGCCTTCGACGCACCTTCCTCCCACGGTCCTTTCCCTTTCTTCCCCAAACATCACGCAAATACACACGTCAGCCTGCGCTATGGGGCCGCTCAGCTCGTCCGGCCCGCAGGCCATGCCCGCGGCAACCACCCTCTGCCCATGTTCACGCCACCGCCTCAAGCCCAGCCGCCGCGGCGTTGCTGGCCAGCGCACCGCGCCTGGAGTCGGCGTCGGCGTCGGCGGCGCAGGTGCAGGCGCTCGAGGGGCTGCGTAGCCGCCGCAGCTCCCCCAAGGTTTGGAAGCAGCGCGTCGCAGCGCCACAGAGAGCGCACACAAGGCGCTGCGCGTACAGGGTGGTACTCTACTTCGGCCCTAGCACTTGAACACGCACAAGGGTGGGATTCTGTTCAACCTAACACTTTGACACACACGCACGCACACACACAGGACGTGCCACGCGAGTCGTGCTTACTGTGTGTTACCTATTTCTGAACACACAAACATACGCGCGTCACGCAGGAGGTGAGCGGGTGAGGCAGCGCCCCCCCGCCGGTGCGCCCTGCGTCGTGTGACTGACGCCTCCCGCGCATGCTGGGCGCCGCCGCTTGGCCACACGAGCGGGGCCCCTGGCGGCCCCCATGTGTCCCGCCCCCGGCGCACGCCAACACACGCCAACGCTGCGGCCACCGCACCGCACCGCGCCGCTGCCGGCCCCCAACGGGCCGACCGCAAACCGGCGGCGCAACGCCCGCGCCCGCCACAGCGCCCGCGCACAGCGCCGGCGCAGGCACCCAGCCGCTGATGAAGCTCCTGATCAAGCCCCGGGCAGGAGTGCCGCCGCCAGGACATGGCGGCCGTGTACAGCCTACGTGGCCCCAGGCGCCAGCACATGGTGGGCTCTGGCGGCCCCTGGCACTGAAACATGGCTGCCGTGTGTACGGAAGCTGGAGCACGGCACGCCCAGCTGCGCGGCCCCGGCCTTTGCCGCGCCGCCTCAGCCGGACACCGCTGCACGAGCACCTGGCACACCTGGCGAGCGCCATTACCATTAACGCGGCGGCCGTGGTCGCCCTGGGCGCCGGCCCCCATGCGCTAGGACATGGTGGCCGTGTGGCCCCTAAGCGGCGCCAGGCGCTAGAACACGGTCGCGGTGTGCTGGCGCTAGAACATGGTGGCGGTGTACACCCAGCTGCGCATGTCCTGCAGCAGCCGGGCAATGGGCGCGTGGCGCCGTGCGCCCGGGTCCAGCCCCAGCAGGTAGGCCGTGGCGTCGGGGTGGCGCGAGTGCAGCAGGCCCCACAGCTGGCCGTGGATGGCCTCCTCGCGCTGCCGCCGCGCGGCGTCGGCGTCGGAGGCGGCGTCGGAGGCGGCGTCGGAGGCGCCGCAGGGCTGCGCGGAGCCGCCGGTGGCGGATTCGGCGGCGGCGGAGGAGGGGCGGAGGAGCTCAAGGAGCTCGGAGACGAGGGAGTCTGCTGGCCGGCTGGGGCTGGCGGCGGCGGCGGCGGCGGCGGTCGCCGGCGGCGAGGCGAGCGATCCCGAGCTGCGCGGGGGCAATGGCAAGGGTGTAAGACGTCAGTCATGCATGCAGAGTCCGTGCCGCCAGCTCGGGCGCAGCAGGCGTGTGGGCAGGGGCCTGGTCGGGCGCGCCAGGGTGTGTGCCCCTGCCGTACACGTACCAAGTGCGTGGACTGCCGTATATGGTCACGCCGTATGTGCCGCTGCCGACGCGGCCGACGCTGCTGTACATCGTCGGCGTCGAGACTCTGCCGTACATGGCCGAGCCGCCGCCGCCCAACGGCGCATGCGTGCCGCTGCCGACGCGGCCGCCGCTGCCGTACATGGTCGGCGTGGAAATTCTGCCGTACATGGCCGAGCCGCCCAACGGAGCGTGCGTGCCACTGTCGGCGCGGCCGCCGCTGCCGTACATCGTCGGCGTCGATGTCCTGCCGTACATGGCCGAGCCGCCGCCACCCAAAGGCGCTTGCGCGCTGTTCGGCGGCGGCGGCTGCACGCCGCCGCTGCTGCCGTACGCCAGCGCGATGGCGGACGCCGAATGCAGCAACCCGTACCCGCTGCCGTACGACCCGCCGCAGTACGAACCCCCGCCGCCGCCGGCGGGCGAGGCGTAGGTAAGCTCGACGGAGGCCGTGGAGGCTGGCCCGTCGGGCATGAGCATCTGAGCCAGGCAAGGGTGGCGAGGCATGTCTTGGCTTCACATACTTCATATATCTTTATGACAATGGTAACTTTCACTCAGTTCAGTTGCTGTAGTAGAAGCGCTGATCCGCACCTGCGCAAGGAAGGACTGCGTGTCGTCGTCGGTGGCGGCCGTGACCATAGCCTGAGCAATGGGAGAGCGGCGCAGGGAATGTGATTGTGTGCTGTCGGGTCAGGGCTGTGGGTTGGAGCCGCGGGGCTGCGGTAACGCGCGGCGCACAACAGCCTCATCAGGCAGCGGGTGCAACAGCAGCCGTACGCCTGCCATACCTTGAGCCGCTCTGCCGTGCTCATGATGCCCTCCGTGAACGACAGCGACCCGCGCGCCGCCGCCAGGCCGCCGCCGCCATCGTCATCCAGGATCATGGAGTCCAGCGCCGCCGCGCACTCGGCGGCGGCGCCGCCACCGTCACCGCCGCCGGGGTGCCGTACGGCGCGCGCCCTGTGGCTGCCGTACAGCGTGTGGTGGAAGCCCTGGCCGTGAGCCTGCGCGCTAGCGGGCCGGGCCGACGGCGCCGCCCGCTTGGCGTCGCCGCCGCCGCTGCCGCCAGCGGAGGCGCTGGTGCCAATGAGGCGTGGCGAGTGCACCGGCGAGTGGAGCTGCCAGGAAGCAGTGGGGCTCGAAGCGCCGGCCCCGGCGGCGGACAGCAGCCGCCGCACCGATGGCGAGGCGGCGCCGCTGCCGCCGCCAGCGGCGCCAGCGGGGGAATCCGAGTGCAGTACGTGTCCGTACGACGCTGTGCGGCTCTGTCGGGCCGCAGCCCTCTCGGCCTGCTGCCGCGCCTGCAGCCGCTGCACGGCGGCGCTGACGACGACGGCAGACAGCGGGCCGGTGTTGGCGGCACTTGCGGCGGCGCCGCCGGCGCTGCCGTCTGCGCCGCCCCGCTGCGGGCTGCCTTGGGCGGTGACGTCGGCGCTGAAGCCTGCGTCGTCAGCGCCGCTGAGGCCGGAGGAGTGCTGCGGCAGGATTAGGCAGTTGAAGGGCGCTGCGAGTTCCGAGGCCTCTGCGGTAGACGGGTCGGCGGCAGGGTCGGCCAATGCCTGCGACGGCGGCGGCAGCAGCGCTGTGGCGAGGCTGGCGGCGTCAAAGGAGAGCAGCAGGTCGACGGCGGCGCCGCCATCGGCGCCGTCGCCGGTGGGCTGGCGGGAGGCGCCGTCGCCAAAGCTGTGGGAGCCGAGGTCGTATGCGTTGGCGAGTGCGGTGGAGAGCTCGAGCGCGGCCAGCTGCGGGGCTGGCGAGCTTGCTGTTGCTGTGGTTGGGGCTGAGGGGCACAGGCCAAGCAGCTGCAGGGACGTGTCGTCGTCTTCGTGCAGGTCGTCAACACCCGCGGCGCTGACCACCGTTGAGGCCAACAGCTGCCGTTGACCGGAGGTCGTGGCGCAAGGTGTTGGCCCCGCGGCATGCCCTGGGCACCTTGCCAAGGCGGGGCCAGCAGGGGCCAAGTCCGCCAGCGGCAGGTAGTCTTCATTCTGTGAGCTAGCTTCGTTGCTACTGGGATCGCGCGCCGCGCTGGTTGCGCGGAGGTTATGAAGGAAACCGCGGATGCCACCGGGTAAGGCCCCTCCACGCCCCGAGGTCAGCGGATTTGTAGTCCCGGACATCGCGGCTCAGTCCGCCGACAGTCATACAACACCGCTTAGCCGCTGGGAACGCTTTCCTCGCTTTTACAGCGACCAAAACGAGTGACCGCAACGCGGCGAGAAACCGCAGCTAGCAGCCACTTCTACAGGAGATAGAGCAAATCGGTGCAGTTAGCGTGAAGAAGTGGCGAGATGCAAGCATCACGCGTTTTGCGTTTCACAAGCCAGGAGCAGCAGTTCTTCATGTTGCACTGTATGTCCGCAAATATGAGCGGAGTGAACGTTTGCGCTGTTCCTAGGGGCAGGCTGCCCCTACCGCAACTATTCCCAGCCGTTTGCCCCCCATTGGCCCTCAGACCCCCCGAGCTGCCCCCGCCAAAGCACACAGCCGCATAGCGCCAGCATCCCAACGCGGGGGTCTCGGAGCCCATCGGATGTACAGAGCCAGGAGGCGCCCGGGGCTCGGGCTGCGCCTCCGCTGCCGCGAGGCCGCACTCGGGACCAGGGGAGACGGGACGCCGCTCGGGACGGTCCAGGCTGCGCACTGGCCAGAGGCCAGCACCCGCGCGCGGCCGCGTATTGCAGTGTAAGCAGTGTGCCCTTCGCTTGCTCGCCAACGCAGCTCCTACGCAACTTGCACAGTTGTGATGCCGGCTCGGCTGGGGGGCTGGGCCTCCGGTCCAGGCCAGCAGCCTGCCTTCCTGTATAGCATTCGAGCAGCGCCGCGATAAACACGACCTATGTGACAATGTGAGGGCTGCGCCATGCTGGCACCAATGCGAGCCCGGGAGGGCCTTGGCCGGAGTCCTCTGAGCCGACTCCGTCGGATGGGGTTCACGGGGTGCGGAGTTTCAAAGGCGCGGGTCCGCTTCGCCCCCGACGTGGAGCTGGCCTGGGCGAGCGGGGCGGCGGACGTCGCTGGCAACGTGAGGCAGCCACATTGCCCGGCTTGTTGCAGCTGGCTCTTCGGGGCCTCAGAAGAACGAGCTATAATCAGGGCGGATGAGCGGACACCGCGTCGCTGAGACACGGCCATCGCTAGCTTCGCGGTCGCAAAGGGGCGGCTGCCGCAAGTTTCTTCCAGCCCACTTGGACGCGCGCGTAAGCGGCCCACGGGCGGCGCGTGCGTGTGCGTAAGCGGCCCACATCGCGTCACGTGCCGTACGAGGCTCTGCATGTCGGGCTGCAGGGCGTCCCGGAGCGCGAACAAGGCCACTTCCGACGCCATATGATTACAACGCGCACAGGAAACCAATATATTCACACCCTGCACAACAAACGAGCACCCAGCACCGCACATCACACCATCGTGACAATCTCGACTCCTTTCGGCTCACCGTAACTGCCAAGCCATCATGGCCACCGTACTCGTCACGCGCGTCTCGCACGCCACCATCACCACGCTGCACAGCGCAACCCGCCCGCGCGTAACGTCGCGCTCGCTGATGCCCGCCGCGCCGCATCGCGGCGCTCGCAGCCTCCGCACCGCCGCCGTGCCACCCGAGCGCAACACCAGCGCTCGCAGCAACCCCGCAGGCAGCATCGACAGCGGCGGCGAGAGCGACGGCAGCGCTCCGGCGCGCGAGCCGCGGAGCGTCGCTTCGCGCGGCTTCGGCGCGGCCGCGGCCTCTCTGGACGGGGCGCCGCAGCCCGGCTCCGAGGCCGAGAGCATGCTGGCGGAGGCGGCCAGCGTGGAGCAACTGGCGGAGCAGCTGGAGTTTGCGCACCTGGAGCAGCGGCTGCGCGAGGAGCGGCGCCGCGGCGCGAGGGGCGCGGTGTCGGCGGCCATGGCGGCGCGCGAGGTGTGTGGGTCGGGGCTTGGCAGGGGGGTCTCGGGCAGTGCGGGAATGGAAGGCGGCTCGTGGCTGGGCGGCTAGGCGGGCGGGTCGTGTTCGTGGTCATGGTCAACGTCATGCCCCGCGGCCTTGGAGCCGCGGCCTAGGGCCGCCGGGGTGCAGCTCGGCGCCGTACCGCAGGGGCCGTTCACCCACCCGCTGTAATACACTAGTCACGACTTGGGCGAGTCAAGAGGCCCCGATACAATCGGAGGAGCCGAGCCATAGGCGCGACTCACCTGTACGGCACCGCCACGGTGCCGCACAGGACCTAAACCCTGGCCAGAGGCCAAGCGAGGGGGAAACCCCCGGGGAAGCCCATAGGGCTAGGGTATGTCTGTAAGGCGTGTCGTTACACCCGCCGCTGCTGCCGGGCTGTGGTGTGGCACGATGAACCTCGCTCACCACCACGTCCGTCTGTTGGCTTTGCTTTGCTGGAGTGCAATCAATCATCGTGCCCCCCTGCCCCCCTGGCCCCCTGGCCCCGGTCCCCCTGCGCCGCAGGTGCCGACGCACCAGCCCGACATGTCGCTGTTCGAGCAGCTAGGCGGCCAGCCGGCGGTGGAGGCGGCGGTGGGCATCTTCTACCGGTGAGCCGCGGACCGCTGCCCTGCACCCGACCCCCCTGCCAGGTGCCAGCCCCCGGCCGCCGCCTCCCTGCAAACCCTGATGTCCGTGCTCCCATGCCTCCATGCCCGCCCTCGGCCGTGCCCGCCGCCGCAGCAGCACACGCCCCTTGCGCACCTCCTGTTGCATAAGCACACCTCGCCCCTGCCCTGCCCCCCTAACCTTACCCTCCCCTCCCCCTCCCGCCCCCAGCCGCATCATGGCCGACCCCGAGCTGGTGCCCTTCTTCTCCGGCATCGACATGCAGCGGCAGATGAAGAAGCAGGTGGGGAAAAGGGGCGGGGAAAGCAGCGTGTGTGTTTCGGTGTAGGCAGGCCCATCCGGCGGGTCGCCGCAGGGAAGCAGCACCGGTGGAGAGGGCCCCTCCCCACCGGTGGCAGGGGCCCTCCCCACCGGTGGCAGGGCCCCTCTTCACCGTTGGCAGGGCCCCTCTTCACGCAGCAGGGTCTGAAGCAGCTGGGGCCTGGTCTGGGCAGCCCTGCGAGCCCCTCCCACCCTGCCGTATGCCTTGACACTCCTGATCTCCCCCTACAAACCCCCAGGCCGCCTTCATGACGTACGCCTTCGGCGGCACGGGCTCCTACGGCGGCGCCTCCATGTACGGCGCCCACAGGTGGGGCCGGCGCCGCCACCGCACATTGTGCCACCGCCGCACAGTTACGCCTCTCACAGTACAACTCCATCTTGCACCACCACTTGCATGAGCCCCACGCAAGCACAACGCGCTGCAGCTGATCCCAACGGCACCAGCGCTGAGGTTGTCCTGTTGGCCGCGCTGCCCCGCAGGCGCCTGGTGGCGCAGCAGGGGCTGCAGCCGGCGCACTGGGACATGGTGGCGGGCCACCTGGCGGGCACGCTGCAGGAGATGGGCGTGCAGCAGGTACGGCATGTGCTGTACGCTGTGTCGTACAGTGCGGCGTGCGCCTGTAGCGGAGGCGGCAGGGCCGTGGGCGCCTGAAGGCTGTAATCAGTCGTGTGTCGGACCGTCGCGGCGGGCCAGTCACTGCGATGCGCCGGCGCGTGGTGTGCGGCCCTCTCGCCCCTCCGCCCCCATGCCACACCTGCTCACCCCTGTGCATCTGCCTCCCTCCCCTCCCCCTTCCCCTCCCCCTCCTGCAGCCGCTGATCGACCGGGTCATGGGCGTGCTGGCGCCCACCAAGGCGCAGATCTTCCCCGAGCTCAAGGCCGACGTGTAGGGGCAGAACAGCCATGATGGATGGTGACAGATGGGGGGCAGTATGGGCACTGAAAATAAAGCGTGCCGTCGCACACCGTCTACCTGCCGGCCGGCCGGGCTAGGCGACGGGAGGCTTGGTCGCCATTGTATCGTAAATGCTGGGCTCGTGTATGAACAGAACGGCCGATAAACCCGGCATGTTGGTGAACGTCGCGGGCGCTGCGTAGTATGTATCTGATGTAGGGCCGCTGTGCCGTCTGGTACCGTACACATGTACCGCATGACATGTTGCCACGCGTTTGCTACAACGAACATATTACTGATGCGCGGCAGAATGCGGAATGTAGGACCTATGTGGGTACCAGGGGAAAGATCTCCCCTGGTGGGTACGGCACTTACAAGGGCAGGCCAGCCTACATGGCAATGAGCCTGCCCTGCTGTCTGGCACCAAGCCACACACGCAACACCGACGTATGCACGCGCTGATGTTGGTCTGTGAGAGTGCAGCGCAGCAGCGCATGGCGCATATGGGTTATGTGGGGGCGTCACACGCGTGGCGCCCTCTGCGTTGTCGCTAAGCGGTCTCCTTGAGCGAGGCGCACAAGGACCTACCGCGCGCGTATGCATGTGTGGAGTTGTGGCTTGAACGAGGGTCTGCCAAGGAATGGTGCGAGCAAGCGCCGCGCACCTTGTAACCAAGCGCCCCGCAGTAAGATCGTGCCGGACCGCGTCAAATCGGGGCTTGTGTGCGGAAACACAAGCGCATCGACAGCCAGAGGCCTGGAAATGAACCGTGGGGTGCGGACGCACGCAGTGTTTCAGTCCGCATCAGTCCGGCAATCTGCAGCCTGGTGGCTGCGTACGGGGGTTTTGCGGTGATGCAGAGAAAGCGAGGGGTGGGGAGGCCGGACGCGGCGTGGGACAGATCGGCGGAGGGCGGCAGCTCCGCACGGTGCGTCAGAAGAGCCATTGGCTGTGCTGTGTTGAAAGGCGGCTGCTGCGCTGCTGGCTGTTGTCCGTTGAAGCATCCGCCACACAGCCCCGCTGCCGCCGGGGAGCCAGCGCGTGGCACAGCAAACAACCGATTTCAGCACGCTCCGCTGGAGCGTGGCGGTGTGCTGGGGGCTGTGGCATGCTCGCAGTTACAGACGGTGACAGCAATCTATAGCAAGTTCACCATAGCAGGTATCAGGGGACGCACATGCGCGCACGTAAGCGCGCTGTGCACTTTATCACGCGCCCCAAAAGGATGCAACATGGAAGGCACTTGGAAGGCTGTGCGGCGCTCGCCATGCCGCAGGGCGGCCATGGTGATGCGCGTTGCCGACACTCACACAGGTCGCAGCACACGCCAGCTCTCCCACTTATCAGACATGCCGCGCACTGCGAGGTGCGCACACCGCACCGCCCCGCACCGCCCCGTCGCCGAGGGCGGCAGGCGGCAAGAACCCGGAGATTGGGTACGGCAACAGCCCCCGTTTCAGCGCGCGCTTGGCTCTGCGTCCGGCCGTCCGCCCAGGGACGGAGCAAGCCAGCCGCCGAGAGCCCCGCCGCGGTACGCCAGCGCCCGGCAAGCCACGTGCGGGCGTGGGGCCCCCAAATGGGGATGCAACAACGGGACAGGACACTGCCCGGCATAAATGGATACCATGTTAGGCTAACCAGGACTGGACACTCGCACGCACACCAACATATTCACGCGGCGCGCGGCAAGGCGCACGCTCGTTGCGCAACCGCCTCTCATATTTCTACAACCCCTCGGATCTCTTTCACACAACCCCTCGGATCTCGTATTTCCACAACCCTCGGACCAAAACTCCATGAACCCCTCTGGCCGCGGAGATATACCACACGCGCAAACCCAAAACCTTCTTCCGCGGTTGCGGACTTCCACACCACGCGGGGCACACCGCAGCGCCACCAGCAGCACTCCGCTCGCCCACACTGCACGCTCTACGCCGACGAATGGACGCGCTCGCGCGCATTGCAGCCAGCCTGCACGCGCGCTGCAGGCTGCGGGGATACTGTTTCCAGGGCCGCCCTCCGACCACCACGCATGTGCTCACTTCGCCCGCCCAGCCGAAACACGGCCGGTGCTTTCAGTTCACATGCCGACCCGGCTTCAGCCGCTTGACGTGACCCAGCGCGGGCGCGACGGCGCTAAGCATGCAGTTGTGCGCGATCGGCCATCCCGTATCTCTTCTTCCGCGATATGTGTGGGGTGGTCCGCGTCGAGCCAGCGACAGCCGGCACCGACAGAAACAAAGTCCATCCAGACGCTCGGGCCGGGACCCTGGACGGGGCCCGCCCGGCGCCGCGCAAGGCGGCACACAGAATCCTCCATCCCCAGTCAGTGACGCGACGGGGACGGTCCGACATGAGGCCTCGTGCGCTGCCGCCCAGCCGCCCACCCTGACCGCCAGCCGCTCTCCGCTTCAGCGCCCCTGGCCTAGGAGGGAGCCGCCGGGTAGCCCTGCCCGCTCAGCAGGTGCGCCTCCAGCCTAGCGCCCGTCGCCCAGCTCGCTCTTGAGACGGTTGATCTCGGCCATGAGCTGCTGCAGCATCTCGGCCTCGCTGGCGGCGCTGGCCGCAGCCACGCCGCCACCACCCAGCGCGTCGCCGGGCATCGACGAGAGCGGCGAGGGCGCGGCGTTGAAGAGCGGGTTGGTGCCCACCCGGCCCGAGCCAACGCCGCCCATCGGCGACGGCATACCGCCCAAGGGCGACGGCAGCCCGCCGGACGGGCTTGCCGGCGGCAGCGCGGCCGCGGCCATCTGCTGCAGCTGCAGCTGTTGCATCTGCAGCGCCTGCATCTGCTGCTGGATGGCAAGCTGCTGCGCCATGATCGAGTTGGCGCCGCCGCCCACGGCCGCCGCCGCCGCCGCGCCGCCGCCGCCGCCGCCGCCGAGGTTGGCCAGCTGGATGCCGCCGGCGCCCATGCCGCCGAGCGCGGCCATCGCGGCGGCGCGGCGGGCGGCCTGCATCTTGGCGAGCAGAGCCACCAGGTTGGGCTGCGCCACGCCCGCGCCGAAGCTGGGGCCCTCCAGCCAGCCGTCCACGCCCGAGGTCTCGATGAGGTCGCGGATGGGGCCCAGCTGCGCCCAGCCAAAGGCGGCCACGTTGACGCGGCCGGCGGGCGTGCCGGCGAGGGCGCGCAGGCGGCTCAGCAGGCCGGTGGGGCCCTTGTCGCGCAGGAACTCGGGGTGCTGGGGCGGGGTTGGAGCGTGAGGGGCGGGGAAGGCATGCACGGTTCAAGGCGTGCGGCGTGGCGCAGGGGCGACCATGTGTACGGAGCCCGGCAGCGTGCCGGCTCGCAAGGAAGCACTGCGCCCTGTCCGCTTACCCGTGCCAAGTGCACGGGGTCAGAGCACCCCGGCGCGACGGCCGGCGACCGCGCCACAGGCGCCAGGGCCCTGGCAGCCCCGTCGCCCCCTGCCGCACACAAGTGAACAGACGTCCCCGCTGGCCCTGCTGCCCTCACCATGAGCACCATGTCGCAGCCGCCCAGCGCCGCCGCCTGCTGCACCAGCGCCACCGTGTTGTCCGCCCCCAGCGCCGGGACCACCTCGTACGGCACCGGCAGCAGCGCAAACTGCTCTCGGAAAAAGTCCAACATCGAGATATCTGCAGGACGGGTGCAGTGAACATGGTGGGGGCAAGCTCACCATGCACATGTGAGTCAGGACGCGTCGGGAGCTGCTGCACGGCCGCGGCGATGGGCAGGAGAGCGTTGAGCGGGCCCACGACCCGGCGGCTGAGGCAGGTTAGGTACGGGGGCCGACCAGCTGCACCCGTTGTGCGCGCGCTTGGCGGTCCAGCCCCGCCCAACCGTCGTGTCCTTTGTCAGGTCTTACCCGGCACGGCCAGGATGACGCGGCCGGGCGCCAGCTGCGGGCCCTCGTCGACCTTGGCCGCGAGGCCCTTGGCGGCGCCTGCGCCCACGACACCCGCCAGCCCTGCACCCTCCTTGGCGGCGGTGGCGTCGTCCAGCGTGGCACGGACCTCCATGCCCTTGTCCTTCATCCTGTGGATCGCAGGGCATCAGCGGACGTTCTCAGCAGCCGGGCCGGGCCGGGCGGGACAGCAGCGGGGCGTGGTGGCAGGCACGTGGGCGGGCGGCCATGGGCGTCCACGCCCGCGTCCTTGAGCCTTGGAGGACGCGCATGCTGACACGTCCAGGGTGCCGTAGTGTGAGTAGGTTGGGTAGGTAGGGTAGGGCGAGGGTTGTCGCGCTCATACGGACAGGCTGCCTGTACCTGTACGCCTACGCGTGCGCAGCCGTCGGACTGACTGCATCGTCATGCAGACAGAGCCGCAGCACCAGCTTCAGCGGCGGGCAGGGGCCGGGGGGGCGCACCTGTCACGCATGATGAGGAAGCTCTCGCGGTTGGCGTAGTGTGCCGTGGGCTTCTTGACCGTGTCCTCGTCCTCCTCCGCCACCAGGGTCTCCACCTCCAGCTCCGTGCCCGCGATGTTGATCTTGGTCTTCCTGCGGATGTCGCCTGGGGGGGAGAGGGGCGAGGTTGGGTGAGCGTAGAGGGTTCTATGACTTCGTCGTGGAATATGTGCCAACGTATTTACAAACTCATCGTTGAGTGAGTGCCAAGGGGTCAACAAACTGGTCGTGGGGGTCGTGCCAAGGTATCCACGAACTAGTCAAGCATTCCTCTGCGCCAGCAGCTTGGCCGACCGGAGCCGCACGTGTCGAAGCTCGGCGTGCGAGCGCGCAGCACAGCGAGGGCCGGAGTATGAGGCGGCGCGGGGCAGGGCTGCCAAAACATAGTCCGGCCCAGCCCAGCCCGGCCCCAGACCCCAGGCCGCACCGTGCTGGATGATGTGCTCGTGGATCTGCCAGGAAGGACGGGGCAGGCGGGAAGAGGGGCAGGGGCATTGAGCACGGCTCGCGCGCAGCAGGTGCAGCGACGCGAGGTCGCGGGCCTGCTCGAGGGCGGGTGGCTTGCCGGGGCGCCCCTGCCTCGCTCGCCTCCCCTTCCGCCCACCTTGTAGCGCAGCCAGTGGCCTAGCAGACCCCACAGGCTCTTTGACGTCAGGTCGATGATGGTGTGGCCAATGGTGGAGCCTGCGGGCGTCAACGGCCCAACGACTCAGCCGGTGTAGCCGAAGGACCGCGGCCAGGACTGCAGACCCTGCGCACAGCAGCCGCTGCATGCTGGGTGTTCAGCCGGCCTCATGCCACGCTGGCCTCACCGTAAACGCTGATGTGGCCGAAGCCCTCGGGTCCAAGCACGAAGAGGATGGGGAACATGCCCCAGCTCAGGAAGAAGACCCACGCCATGATGCGGACCAGGTCGCGGCAGCGGTTCTCCGCGGGCACCGTGTGGTACGACTCGATGTACACCTGTACGACAAGTGGCACGACAAACAGGGTATGGCCACATCGTCAGCAAACTGCCGCAGGCGCGCGGTGCTTGGCTGTGGAAGTGAGCTACGCAGCTGCCGGACGCTCTACGCGACGCCTGCGGCAGCGGCGACGAAGAGCTACGCCGCCGACCACGACAAAAGTAACGTCGACACGACGCACGGCTGCCGCGCGGCAGCGCCGCGCTTGAGCACGGCGCCGTCGCTGCGCCCAGTGCTGTCAGTGGGGCTCAACGATTGCTGCATAGGCGGCGGCCAGGCGGGCGCCCAAAGGCAGCAAAAGCACAACGCTAGACTCCAAACCGTGGCCGCATAGCTTCACGCCGCCGTGCTACAAGAGCAGGGGGACCGCGCCGGGCCAGGCGCGGAGGGGCGCGTAGATGATGCATGCGCCGCCACGGATGGGGAGAGCCCGGCAGCCATGGCGGCGTGCTCGCAAGGGCATGTGCCCGGCGGCCGCCTGCAGCACGGGCCCGACCGGCCAGGCGAGCGCGGCGTGGGGGCAGCGCGCGGCCGCACCAGAGCCCGCGGACTGGCCAGCTCGAGGAGCTGGCCTGGTGAGGTGTGGCGCTGACGTACAAGCGCGCCTGGTACCGCGCCACGGGCACGGCGGCGCTGCCGCCGTGGGGTGGGTGGCTGTGCGGCTTGCGCGCTGGCACGGAGCGCCAGCACCCCCACAAGCTGGGGGCGCGCGTCGACACGCTGTGCCCCTCGGCCGGCTGCGGCCCGGCGGGCTGCGGCGGGGGCTCGCGCCGAGTGAGCTCGACGCGGCGCTGGCCGCCGCGCTGCAGGTTGCGCTGTCAGTCGGTTGCGATGCCGTTGCGGCTTGCTCAGCGCGGGCTGCTGGCATGCTACAGTCAATCTTGGCTGCACCAGTTCATGTCGACACGTACCTTGGCGGCATGGAAGAAGGTGTTTGCTCCATAGATGCATCCCAGGACGAAGAAGACTGCAGCGGGGGGAGGGGCCATGGCAGCACCCATGGCTTCTTGCAGCCGAAGCAACCGTAAGCCGTCAAGGGGGCCCAAGGCCAACGCGGGCACGCAGCACCACCTGTCGTGCAGCTGCGCAGCTGCGTGTTCCAGCGTTAGGTAGAACAGAACCCCACACGTGTGCGTCATTTAACGTGCCGTGCCCCGCTGGAGGCGGCTGTGGTGGGGAGGCGCGCGCCAGCTCATGTCGTGGCCGCGGCCGGGGCCGACACGAGGAAGTGGTTCCGAGGCGCTGGATGGCCTTGTGCCTGGCTGAGGTGCCAGCCTTGTCTTGCCTTGTCTGAACCTGGTCCATTGACAGCGAGCCCGTCCTGACTAACTCACTGACTTTGACGTAGCCTTGGGACATGGCGCTGGTTGCTCCCCACACGATAGTGCCAATGTCTGACACCAGCAGCTGCATGGTGCGCTTGTTGTAGTCGTCCGCCAGACCCGTCAAGTTCGACAAGTGAATAAGAATTACCTGTCGGTAGGGTGAGCGGCAGGATACACATCAATACCCCTGTGCCTTCAGGGTTCGCTGGCGGCGGTGACACTAGGTGTGCGGTGCAGGATGGTGCGGCCCGAGGACTCCTGGCGCTCTCACTGGGCACGTCATCAGCCATTCTGCATAACGGAGCCATTGCACGCGTGTGCCGAGGTTGAGGTACAGCATGGCTGGGTTGTCGAACTCGTGGAAGAACTCGATGATGACCTGTGCAGGGTTGACTTGCCGTCAGGGATGGGTGCTAGGACTATGTGCTGTTGGACAGTGGGCTCAGGCCTTGCCTTTACGAGCTCCACAGCGCACACGTATATCTCCTCCCAGCCGCAGGTTGCCTGCGGTCGCGGTGACATATGAGCTAAGGGTTGCACGGCATGGCTGACGAATGCATGGGCCAGCCTACCCGCCATGTCTGGTACAGGTAGAAGAATAACAGGAGTATGCTGATCCCGAACGCGGTCCTGAGAACGACCAAGTCAACAAAACGTCAACATGCGGTGCCCTGCAGGTGCGCAGCAGCCGGGAGACCCGCCGTCTGCAGCAGCCTACCACTGCAGAACGTTGGCGACCTGTTAAGAAGGAGGGCCAGGACGGCGCCAGGTGTAAGGTTTCGCCATTTCTGGCCGAAGCCAGGAGGCCATCCTCCTGCTTAGAAACAGTAAAGCTGATACTAGCAAGCAATGCTGGATAGCCTTCAGAGTCCGAGCCGTGACCGCCTGAGGTCCCCAGCTGTGCGCTTACCGTCTGCTCGACGTCGGTGCCTCTGCTTTCCAACCAATCCTGCATAGGTTACCACGGTGGTGACTGGAGAACTACGGCCCCACGACCTGGTCGTGGCCGCGCGACCTGGTTCAGACCAGGGCTGGGTTGCTAGCTGTCGCACCTCGCAGAAGCATTCTCCCTTCGGAATGACGAGACTGCCGTTGCCCAGGTCCGTGTAAGTCCTTGAGAAGAGTATGCGGCGTTCTGCATGCTCGGCGACCATGGTATCAGAGGCCATGATGGCCTGCAGGTTCAGCACCTATATGTTATATGCGCGCGCGCTGCGCTGGCGTGGACTGTGGAGTGTGTGCAGTAAGGCCCGTTACTCCAACGCCCATGCAATAGTCAAGTACCCCGCTCGCATCGCCCGTGTACAGACGTCAAGAACTCAGACAACACCGCGGGGGCTAGTGCATGCCAGTGCGGCTCTTGCCGCACCGCGCCTTCAGCTCGTCACGTCCGACGAAGCCGTCTCGTCCACTGCGCCCACCGGCGCACAGCGACCGAGACAGCAACCTGGGAAGCGCAGGCTAACACTACTTCCGGAGCTGCCATGTGCAAAGTTGAGCCATGTGGCAACTGGGCGTCCACGTAGGCGGCACGGCATGCGAACTGCCCGACTAGCCAGGACGCATTCAGGCATACATACGCCTTACCCTCCTACCGCTGACACCGTTATCCGTGACACATAGAGTGACGCACATACCATGTACCCAGTGGAGAAACCACTCCCCAGGCCTCTTCACCCCAATGCTCGACTACCTAGGCACCATCCGGACTAGGGGAAAAGGGCGTGCACTCCCCCCCTCACACACACACACACACACACACTTTTGGGGTTCCGTCTTCACCTAACACTTGAACACACACATTTTTGTATTACTATCATACTTATTCTTATACTTATTTCTGAACACACACACATGGCTATGTTGATTATTACGAACACACAGCCCCTTCATCGGGCCTGCCGCCCGCCCCCACCAATGTGGGCTACTTGAATTGAAGGCGTTTGAACGCAGGTGCCCTACCACACTCTTAACCAGCGCTCTACGTGCCGGCACTCGTCTGGGACATGACCCCTGGCTCCTTCGCCCGGACTTTGCCGGGGCACGCCATCCGGTCGCCATCGCAACAGCCGCAGCCTCCGCGTACTTTCGCTTCTTCTGGCCGCCACCTAGCCAGCCAGGCAGGGCAGGGCCCTCCCTCCCTGCCAAGTTAGTACCCAACACCGCTACGCTGCCGCTGCCGCTGCCGCTAGGCCCCGGCCCGGAGATGGCGGCGGCGGCGGCCCGCCCCGGCCCCTGCCATCAGAGCTTGGCCGGCCACGCTTGCCGCGGCCACGGCCGCACGGCGACTGCCCGTGGAGCCCCCGGGGATTCCTGATGCGCTCCTCAGGCGGTTTTGACTAATACCTCCCGCGACGTGTCCGAGGAGCGATATTGCAACCCCCATAGTTCTCTAGTCTGACATCAAAGCCTCCGTCAAGAAGCCCTCGGGGGGCTTTCTTTTCCCTGCCTGAGTTGCCTCGGTCGGGCTGTTACCCATCTGTCATTCCCCTCTTCTCACTTCCCTGGCGGGCGTTCTGCGATAGCATTCAGATCAGTCAACGCCGCTGCTGCAACAGCTGCTCCTAGCCATCCAGCGCGCCGCTGTCTGCCGTCTTCTGCCGCGTTGCTGATCGCCTCCCTGCCGCTCGCGTCGACCGTGCGCTGTGATCCTGGCCCCTCCTGATCGTGCCCTGCCGACCGTCGTTTCCAATCCTAGCCAGGAGCATCCTCCTGATCCTAGCAGCCGTAAGCTGGGACAGATGCGCGGGCCATGCGGCCGGTAGCGTGTCAACAATGCAGTTGCTGTTCCGCCACTTCGGCGGCGGCCGCTGGCATGGCGCGACGAGGGCAGTGCCGGCGCTTGCAGAGAGCCCGCTGGGGCGGACTGGGGCTGCAGCCCGCTGGCCGCCTACCGGTAGGCCGCAGCAGTCGGCTGCTGCCCGCTGGCTGCAGATGAGGACATGCCCGCACTGCCCCGTGGACGGCGACGCAGCTGGCAACGCGGCCGCCGCATTCCTCCCGCCGCATACGGGGGCAATGGGCTCGAGGGCGCTGCACCCACGGGGAGCCACGCGCCGCGCGGCGGCGCGGCGCCGCTGGCCGCTGCGTGCGTTGCGCTCAGCACAGGTAGGGCCGGGGATGTACCATGGGTAGGGCCGGGCATCACGCGGCCGCTGCCCACTCCCCCGCGCATGCAGCATACCGCAGCCCGGCAGCAGATCTGACAGCCCCGGGGCGCCGCCGCTACACGGAGCAGCCATCCTGTCACTCCCATCAGTTCCATGTCCGACGGCACGTGATTGACCCAAAGCGAAGCCAGCAGATGGCTGCGTTGCAACCGTGAGCTGGCGCGGCAGCGCTCCGCACCCACGGCAGCAAGGCGGGCGCCCGTGACCGGCGCCCCCCGCGGTACACCTTGGCCCGCCGGCAGGCCGCCGAACGGACGGCCCAGCGTAGGAGCAGGCAAGGAGCAAGCGCGCGGTTACAGCGCGACGGATCGCAGCGAGGCAGCGAGGCCCGTGCGCGGGCTGCCTGCGCGCACCCACGGCGCCCTCCTCAGGAGAGGGGAATGCCAGACGGGCAAGCATGGGCGCCCTCCGCAGTTCTGTGAGTGCCCTGCGATCAAAAGCCACCGCCTGCCCACATTGCTGCAGTGCCGTGCCGCACCCTTGAGCCCAGCGCACCCCTGCTGGCGGGCTGTAGCAAAACAGTTGGACTCAAGACAGTTAGACGCCACCGCGACTTCGTACCGCACACGACCGTACCGTGCTGTTATCACCGCCGTCGCCGTACTCGGCTGCTCGTACTCACGCCGCCAGCCGGCCCACCGACAGCTTCCACCGCCGCCCAGCAGAGGGGAGGCGGGCAGAGGGACGCAGCCAACCGCGCCGCAAGGCCGCAGCGGCGGCGGCGCCCGCGCCCGCGCCGGCGCGCCGGCGCACAGGGCGCGGCCCGGTGAAATGCAGCACATGCCATCCGGGCTACACGGCCCGCCGCGGGCACGATTCACCGCCACACGGGCAGCAGCGGTGCCTGTGGCGCGCCCTCGCGCAGCGACCTCTGCCGCCGCAGCAACCGTGCCGAAGGGAGCGCCCCCAAGCGCACACGGCCAGCGGGGCCGCGGGCCGGCGGTGCGTCACGAGCGCCCACACCGCCGCTCGTTCACGCCGCCTACCGCCCACGCCTCGCGCACACGCCGGCGCGCCGCCGTGCCTGGACCCATCTCCGGCGAACACACACACACAGCCGACCAACGCATCATAAGTGCCGCGAGCGTGGTACTCAGTTACTTCATTTGACGTTGAACACACATACACTCTGGTACTCTATTTCGTCCCTAAACGTTGAACACACACACACAGCACAGCGCGGCACATCCCATACGCGACGCCACTGGCGCCCAGCATGGCCGCCCCCTAGTTCCCCCAGTCCTCCCATGAATGCGCAGTTGTGGCCCCCGGCGACGGGCCAAGCCATGCGCCCACTCCTGCGGCGTTGGCCGGCCCCCCTGGCCGCGGGGCCCCTCTCCCTCTCTCTCCACCGGCGCCTCTGACCGGCTCCGTTGCAGCGTGCAATGCCCATGCTCAGCGAATTTCGATGCCCCGGCGACCCAACCGAGCTGCTATGGCGAGCGCGCATGCTGTCCAGCCGCATGCCTCGCCCTTGAGCTTGGGGCCACAGCCCGGCGCCGCCCGCCGCAACGGCGGGCTCCGGCCGCAGCACCGCGCTGCTCCCATGCCATGCCTATGCGCCACACACGAAGCAGCTGCTCCCGCACCGCCCCACACCCACACACGGGCGGATGGCAGGGAGGAACACAACGCGGCAGCGCCCTTGCACACGCTCGCTTCCGTCCCGTCCCGTCCCGTCCCGTCCCGTCCCGTCCCGTCCCGTCCCGTCCCGTCCCGTCCCGTCCCGTCCCATGCGACGCGGCCCCCGCCTATGCGGCCCTCGTTTATGCATTGCGCTTGCGGCCCTGGGGCGCCTCCAGGACGTGCGCCAGGGGCGCATGGCCTGGCTTCATTCCAATGCGTGGCCATCATGGCTGCGATGAAGCAATACACCCCAGCTGTGTCGCACGCACGCGCCCGTAACGGGAATGCAGCACGCTCGTCCGCGCCAGCAGGCTCGAGGGCTGGGTGCGGCGGCCGGCGGCGCCACGCCACTTGTGCGACCACCCTCACCAGCACTGATCAACAAGGAGAGCGCCAAAGCCGCTGCTTGCTTACAAAACTCGATGCTGGCGCCGCCGCGGCGGCCGCGGCGCCGCCGCCTTCACTGTCACCGGCGCTGCCCGGGACCGCTGTGGCTGCGAGCCGCCGCCAGGGCCCGTACCGGTACCGCTAGCGTGCGTCCTCCTCGTCAACATTCGGCGGCTCCCACGGCTCCGACGGCAGCTCAAGCGCCGCCGCCGCAGCAGCAGCAGCCAGCGGCGCCTTCCCCACCGCCGCCGCCGGCGGCGGCGGCTGCTCGTCCTGCGGCGGCGGCAACCACGGCGGCGGCGGCGACGGCGCCTTGGGCGCCGCGGCCTTGTCTAGCAAGCCGCCAGACAAGTCGTGCGCAAGCGGCGACCGGATCGGCGGTGGCGGCGGCGGCGGCGGCGCTCCTGCTCCCGACGGCTCTGACGGTGAGCCGCCGAGCCACAGGGACCGCTCATCGTTGCCGTGTTGCAACGGTTGGTGTTGCTGCGCCAGCGGCGGAGGTGGTGGCGGCGGCGGCATCGACGGCGCCGCCAGCCTCCCAGCCGCCGCCGGCCGGACCGCCGCCGCCGCAGGCTCCGGCTCCGGCTCCGGCTCCGGCTCCGGCTCCGGCTCCGGCTGGTGCTGCTGGAGCGAGTGCAGCGGCTGCATGCTGGGGACGGCCAGCGCGCGCGGCGGCGGCGGCGGCCCGGGGCGGCGCGACGCGGCTGCGTGCGCTGGCGGCGGGCGCGCGGCGGCCGAGGCCGCGGAGCCGCCATGCTCCAGAGCCTGTGGGGGAGGCGGGGAAGGTGGGCACGGTGAGGTAAATGTGGGGAGGTGGTCTCGCTGCTGTGCTGGCAGCGCTTGGCGGGTCCAGGCGGCCAGAGGGGCAGAACAGGCCGGCAGGGCCAGGGGTGCTGTGTCAGGCGGGCAGGCAACCAGCCAGCCGGAAGGCCGCCCAGTCCCCCGGGGGCCAGCGGCCGCGGCCTTGTCCGGCTGCACTGCAACACCACCACCGGGGCCGTCAGTCAAGTGTCCTCAGCCCGCCGCCAGCTCCCCCGCCCGCGCCGTCCAGTACCACCGCCCCGAGCCCCGCTCGGCTGCTCCCTAACCTGCAGCCCCTGGGCTCCGCATCCGGGATCCCACCATCCCCGTCTCCACACATCCACGCACCACCGCCAACCTCCACATTGCGCAGGGCATCATGTGGTGGCTGTACGGCACCTGCACACCATCCCAACGCAGCACCGCCTCACCTGCTCCACCAGCTGCACCTCCTTGGCCGCCTCCGCTGCCGCCAGCCGCCGCTCCGGGTCCGCCTCCCAGCACGCCGCCAGCGCCGCCGCCAGCCGCGGCGGGCAGCGGCCCAGCGGCAGCGCCGCCAGGGCCGGCCGCCGCCCCCGTACGGCAACCTCGTACGCGATGATGGCGGCGTTGGCGTGCGCCCACGGCCGCACGCCGGACAGCATCTCGTATACGAGCATGGCCCAGGCGTACATGTCCTGCGGTACGACGGGCGGTACGGCACGGTTCGGAGTGGGCGGGTGCCGTGACGCTATCCGAGGTGCCGTCCGAGGAGCGGGGCAGGGCCCGGTCGGGACGGCCCCCGCCCCTGATGGTCCCCCAAGCACCGAAAACACATTGGCGGCCACAGGGTTCCCAACTGCCGGGGGTAGCAGCACTGACTCAGCTCCTTGACGCTCGGGCGTTTAGCATGGGGTACGGCAGGGCACATGCAAATAGTACGACAACGCGGTACATGTCGTACGGCACTCTGGGCGCGCCAGCCGCGACCCACCGCCTTGGGCGTGAGTATGAAGTTGCGCGCGTCGAAGCTCTCCGGCGGCAGGTAGGCGGCGGTGCCGGCCTCCGGGTGGTTGGTGACGAGCACCGAGGTGCGCAGGCGGGCGAGGCCGAAGTCGGCGATGCGGACCTGGGGCCGGCGGCGGCAGGCCGGGGCCGGCGGGGGAATCCCGGGGATGGGTGCGCTTAGGGTTCGTGCCAGCGGTGACCACGCGGAGCCTATTGGAATGGGCGACAGGTCGGCGCTCCCTCGCGCTTACCACGGACCATGGTACCCCCCCGCGGCACTCCCCCGCGCCCTGGCCCCCCCAGCTGCCCCGGCGCCCCACCGGGCCTGGCCCCACCGGGCCTGGCCCCACCGGGCCTGGCCCCACCGGGCCTGGCCCCACCGGGCCTGGCCCCACTGGGCCGCCGCCCACGCGCTTCCCCCGCACTGCATCCCTCTTCCCTCCCCTGCCCTCTGCCCCGTGCCCCTGCCCCCGCGCACCTCGGGCGTGTCGCTGGTGGGCTGGTTGAGCAGCACGTTGGCGGGCTTGAGGTCGCGGTGGATGATGGTGGGGTGCAGGTACGACAGCCCCGCAGCCACCTGAGTGCAGGGGGGCGTGTGTGCAAGGGCGAGGCGAGCGCGGAGAGGGTTGGCTGGCTGGAGGGCGGCAGGGCGGCAGGGCCGTGGGGGGGGGGCGTACCGCACTCTCGACCGCACAACGCAGGAGCGGTGCGGCTCGCAGCACACTGCGTTGCACCATCGTCATCCCAACGCTCGTCACGTACGGCAGCACATGTACGGCAGCTCATGTACGGCACGTCTCACACACGGCGTCGACCCACCTCCCGCGCAATGTGCAGCACCAGCGGCAGCGGCAGCAGCCGCCCCGGCCGCCGGCCGGGCCCGGCGCTCGGAGCGGCGTCCGCGTCCGCGTGTCGCGCCCTGTCCGGATCCGGATCCGGAGGTAGATCCGGATCCTGGTCGTGGGGTCTGCTGTACAGCAGGCGCTCCAGGCTGGCCTCGCACCGCTCCATGACCTGCATGCCGGCCGGGTCGGGTTGAGGTCGCGTCACGGCTAGGCACGTACGGCTGAGCAAGTACGGCCTCGCACCGCTCCCTGATGGGCTGCGTGCGGTTGGCGGCGCGCATGGTGTGTACGGCATGTCGAGTACGGCATGACATGTGCGGCAACCCACCAGGCACAGCCGCGGCGGCGTGAGGCAGGCGGCCAGCAGCCGCACGATGTTGGGGTGGCAGCAGCGGCCCAGCACCTCTACCTGCGCAAGGGGCCGGGGATTGGCCGTTGCCGCCGACACGGTGGGATCCAAACACACGCCCATGATGCCAGCCATCACGACCAGGACGATAAGCATCGCACCGGTGCAAGTAGGTATCGCCGTACGTATCGCGGCGCGGCCCCTCCGTGCACCGCACGCCGCTGGCCCGCACGCGCCGCCCCACCCGCCCCGGCCCCCACGCAGCCGCGCCCCCACCGCCCCGCCCCTCACCTCGCTGGCAAAGCAGCGCAGCAGCGCGCTGGCCTGGGGCGACACCCCCGCACCGCCGCCGCCGCCGCCGCCTCCTCCTGCCGCCGCCGCCGCCGCCGCTGCTCCCGCTGTGCCGCCGCCGCCGCCTCCCGCTGTGCCGGCGCCCGTCTCCTGCGCCACGCCGGCCCCGGCTCCGCCTGCTGCTCCCGGCGCCCCCTGGGCGTAGCGGCCCCAGTCCAGGCCCTCGCCCATGATCTGTGGGCCGACGGACGCACGAGTCGGGCACCGCTGCAAGACCCACAGCCGCCCCACAGCCGCCCGCCGCCAGCTACCGGCCGCCCCCAGCGCACACGTCAGGATCGCCTCCCGTCCCCTCGGCCCTCCGGCCGTCTCCCCAGCCCCCAGCTCTTGCCTTGTACCGAATGCCGCCCCCGCCGCAACCCCGCCA
>BDDC01000038.1:109339-124462 GCA_001662425.1 Chlamydomonas sphaeroides
TCCCTTACCAAACCCCCCTCTCCCACCTTGACCGCCACCTGCTGCCCCCGCCACACGCCCGCCATCACGCGCCCCTGCGCGCCGCGGCCCAGCGGCGGCCCCGGCAGCAACGACACCATGTCCGCCGCCTCCGCCGCCGGCCCGCCGCCCCCGCCGCCAGCGGCAGCGTCGGCGCCGCCGACGGGCAACACCGGCAGCGGCCTCCGGGAGCCGCCGCCGCCGCTGGTGTCGCCAGCGTCGGCGGCGCCGTCAGCCGGGAGCAGTGACTCCATCCGCAGCGCTATCCCGGGCACCGGCGGCGTCGCTGGCGTGACAATGAGGCGGCGGTCAAAGGGGTCCGACGGCCGGCTTGCCGGCGGCGCCGAGCTGGGGCCTGACGTGGCAGCGGACGGAGGAGGGCGCCGGGTGCGAGCGCAAGCGGTCATGTGGGCGTCCTGTCGCCTAGTTCCCCAGCTGGGGCCTGACCTGCACCAACCCACAGCACGTGCCAAGGGATGCACGGCCAGAGATGCACAGAGAAGGTGGCCTCCCCACAGTGCGCGCACGCGCATGCCCACAAACACGCGCACGGGGTGGCACTCTGTTTCGGCCCTAACAGTCGAACACACGTGCGGGCAGCGCGCAGGCGTAGGGCACCGCTGCAACGTGGCACAAGCCAACGTGCCAACAAGCCAACGTGGCACAAGCCTTGCGGCCGCTGCTCGCGCACACGCGCCCTCCAGCGGCCACCCACCGCCGTCGGCGGAGCCGCCCCGCCGCGGGGGAGTGCCCGCCGCCGCCGCCGCGGCACCAGCGGCGCCGCTGGCGGCGCCGGCAGAGGCGCGCCCAAATCGCGAGACCCGGCGCGCAGGGATGCGCACCACCCCGGCACTGGCTCCCTCAGTGAGGTCAGCGGCGCTGTCTCCGCACGACCTGCCGCCGCCGCCATCCGCCGCCGGCGTCGGTGGCAGCGGCAGGCTGCCGGCCACGCCGCCGCCGCCGCCGCCGCCGGTCTTGCCGCCGCCGCCGCTGATGCAGTTGTCCTCGGCTGAGTCACCCAACCGCGACATCGCCGCCGCAGCCGCCGCGGAACGCCTCAGCGCGCCGGACAGCCCTTGGCGCCGCGGCGACGGCCGCTGCGCCGCCGGCGACGCCGCCACGCCGGGATCCCAGACGAGGACCTCCACGCTGGCCTTGCCGAACGGCCCGGCGGCGCCGCCGGCGGCGCCGCCCCGCTCCGAGCTGGCGCCGCCGGCATCGACGTCGGCGTCGGCGGCGGAGGCGCCGGAGGGGCTGCTCTTGCGGCAGGGCCGGCTGCGGCTGCGCGGCGGCGGCAGCGGCGTGCGGCTGTAGCACAGCGCCAGCGCCGCGGCAACCAGCAGCAGCAGGCCGACGCCTGGCGCCAGGGGTGGGGTGCGGGGGCCACACGAGGCATGAGCGGCCACGCACACAGCCGGGCACGTGCGGCGGCAGGGGCACGTGCGGGCAAGGCGCTCGATGGCGCCGGGCTCCCCTGCCGCGCCGCCCTGGGGTCGGCGGCGCTGTTCGCCGCGACGCAAGTCACAGGCACGGCATGGCCTCGGCCCCATGCCGGCCCCTGCTCCCATGGCACGAACCCCAACGGGGCCCCACCCCAGACGCGCACCTCCCAGGACCCCCGCCAGCACCGGCGCCGCGGAGAAGCCGCCGCCGCCGCCGCCGCCGCCGCCGCCCGCCGCCGTGGGGACGGGGGCGCCGCCATGGTCGTCGCCGGCCACCAGAGCGTCAACGGCGGCGCCCCAGTCGCCTGGCTCGCCCGGAAGCGTGAAGTTGGGGGAGTGGAAGAGCGCGTGGTAGCAGCCCACGGGCCCTAGGGCGTCAATGCAGCCGGCGGGGATGACGAAGTCGCACAGGTACAGCGTGTTGACCTGCGGCGGGGCGGCGGCGGAGGGGAAAGGCAGGGGGAGGCTGCTGAGGTTCGTGCCGTGGCAGGGTTGGAGGACCTTGCCCACAAGCACACGCGCGTACACACACACGCATGCCGTTTCCCCGCCGCTTCCCCACGCCGCAGCCTGCTGCCCCACCGCGTGCATGTTGTAGTTGGTGGGCTGCGCCAGGCCTGTCTCCGGGTCCAGGTCCGCCCCCGCCATGGCCACGTCCGACAGCACGCCGCGGTCGGGCCAGCAGCGGGAGAGCAGCTGGGGGGAGGGAAGGGGGAGGCGGGCCAGGGTTAGTGCCGGGCGTACGTGCTGGCGGCGGGTACCGGCGCAGCGGAGGCCGTGCCCCTGGCCAGGGGCTGCAGCCGGCGCGGCCGCACCGCAACCACAGCTTCACACGCGCAGCTAACCTAGCGGACCCCTGCATGCGTTGCAATGTGCTGCCTGCTGGTGTGTCCCGACACGTGCGAGGCAGCCCGGCAGCACGCGCCGGCGTGGCCCTGTCTGTCGGCGGCCCTGCTGCGGCGCCCTGCGCTGCTGCAAGCCCCCACCGGAGCGCGGCGCACGCTCATGCCGTAGCACCCTTCCAAGGTGCCGCACACCCCCTACCCCAAGAGGGTGCGGAGGTAAGCACACCAAGACACGGAGATACAGCCCATGCGCACCGGCGCGTTTGTGTCGTTGCGGCAGCCCTGCTGCGGCACGCCGGTGCGGCCCCTCTGCGTGCCGGGGAAGGCGGCGGGCCGCGGCCACGACAGCACCTGACTCACCACCTGTGCGGTTTCGGTGGGGCCCAGGAGGGAAGGGAAGGGAGGCGCAGTGAGGTTGGGGAGCGTGGGGGCACACAGGCCCTGCTCCGCCTGCCGGTCGTATGCTCTCTCGCCGCCAACAGCGCCTGGCCCGCCGCCCGCAGCGCGGCGCGGGGCCAGGGCCGGCACCAGAGCAACGACGGGCACTCCCGAACTCTACACGGACACACAAACACACACGCTTTATTTCGGCCCTAACAAAGGAACACACGAGGAGGCCACCCCTCACGGCACAGGGGCCACCGCCGCCACACGGCGCATGGCGGAGCCACGGCGCTGCTTGCTGCCTTGGGCCAAAAGGCGCGGCGGGGGCTCCTGCGCCGCACCGCGGCCCGGCGCACGGTGCCGTGCCAACGTGCTAACGCTGTGGGGCCCCTCACAGGGCCCGCCCATCTGCGCACCTTGGGAGGGAAGCACGTGCCTGCGCCGCACACATGCCCGGGCGCGTGAGCACAGACGGGGTGGGGGAGGCGGGGGAGGGGCCGGTCAGGGCGGCGGCACGAACCCGAGCTGCGGGCGTGCAGCTTGGGGAGGAGCGGGCTGGCAGCGGCGGCCACACGCCGGCGCCCAGCGGCCGTGCAGCGCTGCGCCGCTGCGCCCCTACAGCAGGACGTACGGCCTGTGCGCCCCGCCGGCCCAAGCCGCAGCCCAAGCCACAGCGCCGGCGCCCCAGCGCCCGCTGCAGTGCGATCGGCACCCTAGCCGCAGCACTCACGCACGCTCATGATGCAGCCCTCCAGCCGCCACAGCGGCAGTGGCAGCGCGCCTGCATCTGCGTCTGCGTCTACGTTCGCGACCGCGTCCGAGTCCGCAGTCGGCAGCTCTGGTGGCCGTGAGGGCGCCAGCAGGTCTAGGCCCGGTGCTTGGCTGATGCTGAGCGCCCTGACGCCCGTTAGCATCAGGTTGCGCATCGTCAGCACAACGCCCGGGCCCAGCTGGACCTGCGAGCGTGCGGGTGTTGCGGGAGTGATATGTGGGTCGGGATTTGGCGGGTGGAGGATCGAGGCTGTGGCGGCAAGGGTGCACGGCAAAGCTGGGGGCCGGCCGTGGCGAGGGGTGGCGATGGAAACGGGTGGGAAACCGGAGAGGAAACGGCTCAGGGCTTGCCTTGTCAGAAACGTAGTTTAAGTCCAGGTGCACTATGTCCGAGCCGAACGTTATGTTGGGTCCCTCCAGCGTGAGGTTGTGGCGAAGCACCAGGACTGGGCGGGCGCCGGGGAAGTTGGCGCAGAAACGGATGGGATTAGATTGGTGTGGCCCAGTCTCCGGAAGGCTGTCGCTCATATAAATGTCATGGCTTAGCGCATCGTTGGCTGGCTGCACAAGAAGCAGTAGTTGCATCACGCGCGCCTGTCGGAGGCCCGGCGTACCCGGCAGCGACTGGAAGTGTCCCTCGCTCAAGCGGATGTCCATAGCCAGAGTTACGCTGGCGCACGCTGGCGCACGGTGCGAGCTTGAGACCGACAGAAACGCCTGAGCTACATCGTGCCCGGACAGCGCGATAACGCGCTCGCAGGCAATTGCAAGATGAGGTGCCGTCAGAGCCATCGCCAGCGAGGCTGTCAGCCATAGCCAGTGAGCCGCGCATATGCGCGATGGCTGGCCGCGCCGCGGCGAGGCCACTGTGCCTTTATCTGCTGCCCGATGCTGGAGCACTGCAACCAGGTATCAGGGCCCAAACAACGCCTAAAGCTCACGAAAGCAGCTGAACGGACTTATGTTTCTTCTGCAGTCGCGCTTGTGCTCGTGGGCGTCACACGTTGCGCGTTAGACAGTCAACTGTCCTTTGCGTTTATAGCGCTGGCGTAATTGCCCGGTGACCGTAGGCCACGCAGGCACATTTTAAACGTGTGCGCCCTTCCAACCCCCGTCCGCCCCCAGGGTAGGCCAGGGTTCACATGACCTCCCACGACCCTCCCAGGCCCCCAGGTTCCCAGGATCCCTTGCCCTCTAATAAGCCCTCTGCCCCATCCTATTGATTGGCGTACTTGGGCATCCTATTGATTGGCGTAAGCGGGCTCCCATGCTGCGGGCGCTGTCCCCATTAGGGAGCCTCCCAAGCACGAGGCTCCCTCCCATTTCCTGCTCCCTCCTGCACCCCGACCAGTCTTCTGCGAAATCCATCGACATTGGCTGTGACGCCTGAGCTACCGGGGCAATAGAGCAGGGACAAGGCAGCGATACGTGGGCGGGAAGGCCAAAGGCCGGGCGGGGGGGTATGTGAGTGTGTCACCGGGTTGAGGCACGGCTTCCGGCGGGAATGCCACGATCCACGCGAGCTGCAGCTTCATCCGTGTGCGTATACCAAACGTAGGAAACGGCGCAGGCACTTTCTTACATCCTCTACTGACTGCTTGTACCTGTTGCGCGAGCGCGACCGCTGCGCTCCTGCGAACAGCTGCCTCGGCGCATTCCCTGAACCCCTTATGATGCCTCGGTAGCTACACATCAGCGCCCTGCTGTTGGCTGCACAGCAGCAGCGGACCCCGCGATGAGCGAACCTCAGGGCTCTGGGCCCGGCCCCGGCCCACCTGTGCGCCGGCAAGGCTCTACTACTGGCCTTAACAGTCATGCTACGTCGCGGAAACGCCTAAGCTCCAACGACTTCGACCGATCGCCATCGGTTTACACCGCTGGGCAGTCCCTCGTAACCGTGGTCAACGACCCTCGTGCTGATGCAACGAAGGGATGGGGCGCCTGGCTCGGTCTGGGCTTCAAAGTGCCAGACACAAGCTGGCAGGAGCCCCCGGTGCCCATCGACACCATGCGCTACCCACCCGTCTCCCGCCGCGACCTCTCAAAGTATCTGACGATCATGGGCGACAGCCGCTACGAGGCCTTCCTCGCTGACCGCCAGAGTCTCGCGCTTGGCGGCATCACGCAGCAGCTCATAATGCAGCTGGGTGGCGGCGACGCAGACGCTGGCCACGATGCCGACGATGATGATGACGCCGACGGCAGCGCCAGCATCAGCGCCAGCGCGGACGACATCGCGCTCGAGCGCAGCTCCACCAGCAGTACCATCGCGCGCCAGCCGTCCACCGACACACGGCGGGGACCGGAGGGCGGCGAGGCGGGGCCTTCGGGCTCCTCGCGGCCGCCTCGCATCAAGCAGGGCGACGGGCTGGTCACAGCGCTCAAGGTGCGTAGCGGAGGAAGGGCCGTGCCAAGCCGGGATGGCTTGGGGCGTGGGGCTAGGCTGCGTCGCGGTGCCTGAGCGGCCCTGCGCGAGGCAGGACGGCAGCCCTGTGCCCCGGCGCCTCGTGAGCGGGCAGCCGTGACGTCACGTGCTCGGGCGGCGGCGTTGCAGCCCAGAGGGCGGCGCCGGGGGGCCGTCCTTGCAGTGGTGGCCCCTCTGGGGCTCTAGCGGTGGCCTCCTCTTGGGTCGGGTCCTTGCAGCGGTGGCCTGCACTGGGCTCCGGCTCCGCTAGGCGGTGCCTCAGCAGGCGCTGCGGTCCTTGAGTCCGACGGCCAGGGCGGCTGCGCGCCCGGCTCCAGGCCGGCCACACCGCACCGGCAGCCGGCGGGCCCGCCCTGCAATGCTCCATGGCCCAAACGTCGGGGACCGCCCAGCCCCAGGCCCCGGCCGGTGTGGGCATGCCGGGGCGGCGGCCCGGGAGGCGTGTAGCTGGCGCCGCCGGCTCGCGGGCAGCGGGGCGGCACGGCCCGGGTGGGATGGCAGCAGGGGCGGCGGCAGCGGTGGCGGCGGCGGCGGTTGCTCGGCGGCTCGCTGGCGCGGCCCTCGCCTGGGGCCCCGGCCGGTGCTCGTGGCTTAAGGGTCCGCCGCCGCGGGGCGGGGGCTCCGGCCCTGCAACCTGACCTGGGGCAGTGCCCCCCTCTAGCAAGGAGCGGCCACGCACCAGCCGACCGGGGCACGTGCCTGGGTGGGCGTGCCTGGGTGGGCGTGCCTGGGTGGGCGTGCCTGGGTGGGGTCCCTGCCTCCGTGCCTGGCTGGCTGGCGGCCTGGCGGGCTGCTGCCGCCCCGTCCGGTATCGTGCGGTGCCAGCCCACAGCCCCCCACACGCACCCCACAGGCCGCTGCCTCCATAGCTCGTCCCGGCCTGGTGTCGCCCCACCGCCTAAACGCCAACCGCCAACCGCCGCGCAGGTGGTGCCGCCGCTGTTCTTCAACGAGGACTTCTCGCTCAGCAGGTGTGCTTAGAAACAGGAACATGCTGTAGCACGACCCGGTGTGCGTGGGGAGGGGCTGCAGGCAGGGGAGCGGCGTGGCGTGTGAAGGAGCTTGTGGGTGTGTCAACGCCACACGAGAAAAGGTCGTGGCGCCAAGGGAGCGAGAGCCTGTGACCGCAAAGGCTGTACGCAGCGGCGCAGGCGGGATACGTGCGGGGGTGGCAGCATGCTCGGCCCTGGCCGCGCCTCTCTGGGCGGCCGTGGCAGGCCGTGCCACACCCACCCTGTGCCGGGTGTGTGCGACACGTCACTGCGTCACTGCAGCGCTGAGCACGGCGCTGCCTCGACCGCCCTGCACGTGCTTCTGCCGCCTATCGAGCGCCCGCCCGCCCGCCCGCCCGTCTCTTGTGCCCCTAGGCCTGAGGTGTTTGAGGCCATCTGCGGCTGCGAGGACGACGGCGAGATGTACACTCGCATCGACAAGCTCAGCGGGGCGCTGGTGGGCGGGGCTCGAGGAATGCGCTGCAGGCTTCAGTCTTGTGTCCAGCGGACGGCGGAGCTCGCGTCGTGCTGCCTACCCAGAGCTATCACGTACCATGCACAGTATGTTAGTACCTTGACACCCATGTACCCATGCTGCACGCCTCCGCCCCTGCTGCACGCCCCCGCTTCTGCTCACGGCAGGACGTGGTGGAGAGCCAGCTCATGGTGGAGATCGCCTCCCGCAGCCGCGCCATCGTGAACGCGGGCAACTGCGTGCACGACCTCAACGCCAGCCTCTCGGACGCACTGGCGCACATCCGCCGGCTGCGCGGCAACGTAAGGCAGCAGGCATTCACTGCCATACCCTTGTATGATGTACTGTTGTCACGTCGCATGAGAGCCGGCGTGCATGCATGTGTGCCATGCCCTCAATGTGGCCGTGGCGAGGGCACGTTGCTTCGTGCGCTGGCGCACATCCGGATGCCTGCTGCCCAGTTTAAGCAGGCGGGGCAGAGGTGGTGCCATGCCCCATGCCATGCTCCAGCGGTGCTAGCGTCATTGCTGTCCTGTCGTGTCGTGTCGTATGCTCAACTTTATGGGACCGAATTAGATTGTCACCCCGTACGCGGCGCGCCCCATGTGCCTACGGCGTGGGACCGGCACTTGCGCGTGCGCAGCCCCGCCGGCTGCGGGGCAACGTGAGGCGGACGGCCGTTCTCAGCCGGCGGGCGTGTTGGCAGCCTCACCTCACTTCCCTCCCTGCGCGGCCTGAGCCCATACGCGCGAGCCTGCTCCCTGTTCGCACCCATCGCTGCGGGCCGCAGCGATGGGTGCCAACGCCCGCGACGCCGCCGCCCCCCGGCCCCGGGTGTCGGACCTGGACGCGGAGACCTACTCAGCGGCGGTGCAGACACGAGCATTGCACGGCACGAACACACACGCCCTTCCTCCCCCACGCCTTTCCTCCCCGCCGTCCCCCGGCCCCAGGTGTCGGACCTGGACGCGGAGACCTACTCCGCGGCGGTGCGGGTGGCGGCGCTGCAGCGGCGGAGGGACAACCTGGGGGCTGCGGTGGAGCAGATCAAGGTAGCGGAGGAGCAGGCGGCAAGCGGGGAGGTTGGCGGTGTGTCCGTGTTTGTGTGCTTTGGGGGTTCGGGAGACACTGCGGCGAGACAGGACCGCTAGGCCGGAGCCTGCGTGGCGGGTTGGTGGTGGAGCACAGACCGTGGCCCGGGATGGGCAGACCGATGCTCAGGATGGTCCTTCTGCCGGCTGCTCGGGCTCGTCAAGCACACGCAACGCGCCTCCTCCTTCCGCCCTCGGCCCGCAGACCCTGGAGGAGGTGGCGGCGGCCAAGGCCGCGCTGCCGCTGCTGCTGGAGGCGGGCGACTATGCGGGTGCGCGGCGGCGGCGGGCGGCGGGCGGGGCGCTGGCGCGGGCGCCTGCCGCCGGCCAGGGCCCAACGACCGGACAAAGACACTCGTCGCCTGCACGGCACCCGCGTGTTCACGGGGCGGAGCAGCAGCGCGTTGCTGTCCCAAAGCATGGGGTCCCTGGCAGCCGACTCGCTCGCCGCCCCGCCCACGTCTGCAACCTGGACGCGCAATGCGTCGCGCCGCTTCCACCCCGGCCCCGCCCTGGCTGACTGGTTCGCTGCTCCCTCGGTACCCTCCTACCCCCCCACCCCATGACCCCGCGGCCCAGGCGCCCTGGAGCTGCTGGACAACCTGTCGCACGCCTCGGGCGGACTGGTGGCGGCGGGCGTGGCGGCGCTGCGGTCGCTGCCGCCGCAGCTGGCGGACGACAGGAGCATGGTGGGCGGGGGAGGAGGGGAAGCAGGCGGGCGGGCGAGGACGGTCTTTGCGGGCCTGATGCGGTGGGAGCTGCTGCGGTCGGCCTAGCCCGCGCACACGCGCACGCGGACGCACATCGCTCTGCTTCACCCATGCACGAACACACTGCTCCCTCCCCGGCCGCTCACCTCCGCCGCCTCCCAGGTGGAGGGCCTGCTGCAGTCCGAGATGCTGAGCGCCGCCATGTACACGGATGCGCACGTGGCGCTGGAGCGAGCCATCGCCGAGGTATGATGCCGTTGCATGTCGCTGCGTGAGATGTAGCCCTGCCCCACGCCCCGGCCCCCTGGCGCTGCTCAATGCCATACCCCTCGCCCCACGCCCTTGTTCGCGCCGCAGTCCTCCTCGGCCCTGGGCATGTCCTCCGGCTCCGCCCTCAGCCCCGCCGACTCCAACGGCGCGCTCCTCCCCGACGCAACCCCCTCCCCCGCCTCCGCCTCCACCCCCGGCCCGGGCCCCTCCGGCCCGTCCGGCGGCGCCTTCGGCCGCGCCTGGTCCGGCGCCTCCTCCGGCCTGGGCGCAGCCTCGGAGCTGGCGGCGGCGCGCGAGCAGCTGCACGACCGGCTGCTGCCCGTCGTACTGGGGCTGTACCGCTGCGAGCGGTTGGAGGCGGCGCTACGGCAGTTTACGGTCAACCGCTCGGCCGAGGTCAAGGCCATTGTGCGCGAGATCGTGGAGCGGCTGCTGCCGCTGCAGCTGCAGATGGCGGGCATCGATGTGGAGTTCGGCTACGGCGGCGGCGGCGGCAGGGGCCCCGGCGGCGGCGGCGGGAGCATGGACGAGGATGGCGGCGGCGGCGGCGGCGGGGCGGGGGAGATGCCGCTGGCGGAGAAGCTGGTGGTGCTGCCGCACCAGGGCTTCCTGCAGATCCTCATGGTCACCACCAGGTGCGATGTCAACTGTGCTCATGGAAGTCCACCCTGATGTGTGCACTTGGTACTCTTCATGATTGTACTCCATAACGTCACCCATCATATGTGCCGGTGTATTACGTCAACATGAACGCCGCGCGGCAACCACCGGGTGGGGTCCCCAAGCCCATGCCGCAGATGACTCCATGCACGCCGCACGCTGAACGCCGGCTGTCGTGTGTGCGTGGCGTGGCTGTGGGGCTGTGGGCGCCTGCCTCTTACGCCGCCGCGTGAGCCCGCTTCGCCCGCCCCCCCTCGACAGCTGAGCACGCGCCGAGGTCCGCGGCCGCCCCCTCGGGGCGCTGCGCGCACATACGCACCGGCTCACTTCACCGCATTCGCTCTGCGCATGGCCAACGCGTTACCATACCCGGGGCGCGCTGTGCCGCGTATGGGGTCCCATTCCACTCAACACTGGAACACACGGCACACCGACATGGTTCGCCAGCGCACAGCCGGCAGCGTTGCGCCGCGTTGTTGCCAACACGTGAACACACGCCCAGGGCCCACACCGCGGGGCGTGTCGCTCCCAACTCCCAAACCGAAACACACACGTTCCGCTCCTCCCCGCTCTCCACCCCCTCCCCCCCGCCCCCAGCATGACCGACGCCTACCTGGCCCACACCCAGCTGCTGGGCTCGCTGCTGGAGGACGTGCTGCGGGGGGCCAGGGCGCCGGCCGCCGCACTGGCGGCGCCGCGGCGGCTCATTGCGGCCACCGCGCAGGCGGTGGTGGACGTGGCGACGGGCCGGTGCGTCCGGCGGGGGCGGGAGGGGCAAGGAGCCCGAAGGGCTGCCGCCGGCGCGTGGCGCGGGAGCGCGGGGGGCTGCGGGCCCTGGGGTCTGTCGCGAGGCCCGGGGGCGCCCCCGTGGTAGCGCCGGCGAAGGGGCGGTGGGTCGGGTCGGTTTCCAAGGAAGCTTCCCCCCCCAAATACACCTTGTGTTGCGCGATTACTCGTTAGCTTAGAGCGTGCGCGCGCGCTGGCGGGTGCTGCCGCCTGCCTTCTACACCGACAACATCTACCGACGTCTTCACATATCCGTATGCGGGTTGGGACGGGCCGGGATGTCTAACCTGCTCATGGCGGCGTTTGGGCTTCGCTCCCGCACTGGTGCACCGCTCTTGGCTGCATCCCTGCCTGCCTGTCGCACGGCTAATCTGCCAATCCCCCAGGGCGTCGTGTGTCGGGGATATGTTGATTATTACGAACACACCTAGTTCGCTTCTCCCTTGGTGCGCCCCCCGTTGCGTTCACACTTATGTAACACGGAATGCACTTACGTCATGCCCTTCCTGGGCCCGTGCCGCTCGCAGCTGGGCCAAACTCATGGCCGCGCGGAGCGAAGTGCACAGGTGTGTGTTCCAGTGTTAGGTAGAACAGAACCCTACACGCGGCACCGCACAGGTGTGTGTGCGGGCGCCGCGAGGCTGCGGGCCTGCGGTGACGGGCCGCGCAGGGCCGCGGGCGCAAGGTGATGAGCGTACCACCCAACCACCCAAACCACCCCACCACCCCACCCCACCCAACCACCCAAACCACCCTCCGCCCCGCAGCGGGTCCCATGCTGTACGAGTGTCTCGCTCCGGCAGTGGCCTTGTCTTCTATGTGTGTACACATGCTGAACAAGCATGTTGTGAAGGCCTTCAGCAGCTGCAACTGACCCGCTGCCGAAGTCCCATGGCACATCCCTTACCCCCGCAGCCGGCTCAAGGTGTACGAGTTCCGGGCGCTGCTGGCCGCCTGCGAGGCCTTTGCCGCGCTGCCCGAGGCGCACGGCGCGCGGCCGGGGGCTGCGCTGCGGCCCACTCTGCAGGTGCGGAGAAGGCGGGGTCCAGGGGAGGTAGGGCGGAGGCGTGTGCGTGTATGCGGCGTGCCGCACTGCCCAGGGCGCATGATACAAGTTTTGGAGCGGCGCTGCGGCCCACGCTGCAGGTGCATGGGGCCGGGCATAGGGAGGGCATGGCAAGGATTGATAGCGCTCGCACCAGAGGGCCAAGACACGGCAAGCGAGGGCGACGCGAGCGGAGGGCGCGTCAGGCCTGTGCGGGCTGCGCGGCGCTGCGGGCGGTGGTCCGGGTGGCGGCTTGGGGCTGCTTGGGATGCGGTGGGGTGCGGCGAGAAGCCCAGGACGTTGACAGGGCGAACAGGGCTGTCGCGCCTCGTCTGTCGGCCCGGGGCCGCGCCCTCGCCCGCACGGCCATGGCCCCTCGTGGCGCCGCCGCAACCCGGCAACCCTCCCCTCCACCCCGCAGGCGCTGTGTCGGGCCCACCTGGAGGCCACGCACTCGCGCTGCGCCATGCAGGTGCGTCGCTTTGCAGCATACAGACACTCATAGGATCCATATGTGCTTTTATACAACGGCGTATCTCAAGTGTCATGCAAGGTAGGGGTCTGGAGGCCACCCACTCGCGCTGCGCCGTGCAGGTGCGGCGCCGACTGATTATTGTTGTTGTCGGTATCGACCATTGTTGAGATCATCCCGAGCAGATGCAGCACCTGCCGACCTGCTGGAGGCGGAGCAGTGCCACTAACCCTTCCAACCCTCCCAACCGCGCCTCTCTGCACCTGCAGCTGCAGCACCTGCTGGAGGCGGAGCAGTGGGTGCCCGTGGCCGCACACGCTTCCTTCCAGGTGCCGTGGTTGGGCCGGGCCGGGCCGGGCAGGGGAGGGGAGGGCAGGGCAGGGTTCTGGTCCGGCGGCAAGGGCGCCGCCAGGGGGCCCTAGACTCAGCCACTTGCCGCCGGCACGTCAGCCACTACAGGTCACTGGTGCGCTATTGAGTGCCTCGCCTCACACTAACTGCCGCCCTCCCGCCGCCACCAAGCACAGGCCATTATCAACCGCCTGGAGGGTCGCCAGCCAACGGAGCTAGCACCTGGCGGCGGCGCCGCCGCCGCGGCCAGCGGCGGCGCGCAGCTGCACCCGGGGGACGGCGAGCGGCCGACGGAAGGTGCGCCCCCATGGTCCCCATGCTCCTTGCCGCCCAGCCGCTCTCGTGCGCGCCGCGCACACGTCGTCGAACCGTCAACCGCCAACCGCCAACCGCAGGCCTGCTGCAGCTCGGCGGGCGGCACTACTGGCCGGTCAACGCTTTACTCATGCTGCTGCGGCTGCTGGACGAGCACTACCTGGGCCTGCTGCCGTACGCCGCCAGCACGGCGCCGCCGGGCGCCGCCGCCGTCGCGGGGCGGGCGCTGGGCCTGGCCACGGCGGCGGGCGTCGGCGGCGGCGCGGCGGGCGCGGGCAGCGCTGCGCTTGCGACGCTGGGTCCAGATGTGGCGCAGCGGTGCCTGGAACTGATGCGCTCCTTCAACACGCTCACGTCGGGCCAGGTACGGATACGGATACGGACATGTGTGCAGAGGCATACCGTACTTGGGCAGCAGGTGAACAGCAGACAGCGTAGGGATGCGTAGGCACCGGTATGCGTAGGCAGCGTAGTCTGCCTTCAACACGCCGGCGTCGCGGCAGGCGCCGCAGGGCAGCAGAGCCCCGCAGCAGCTGCAACCTCCCAGCCCGAAACGCCGCTGTGCCCATTGCACCCCGCCTTCAACACCGTTGACGTCGGGGCTCACGCACGGCCACGCGGTGCCCCGTGCGCCGCCTGCCTCGCTGGAGCCCTCGGTCCCCACATCCGTGCGCAATGCGAGGTTCGCTGTGTCCACCGCCCCATGCCTCCTCCCTCCCCGGCCCCCTTGCCCTTCCTCCCCAGGTGCTAGGCGCCAACGCCATGCGCACCGCCGGCCTCAAGTCCATATCCGCCAAGCACCTGGCGCTGGCGGCGCAGTCGCTGGCGGCGCTGCTGGCGGCGCTGCCGCTGCTGCAGGTGCGGCCTGCGCTGTGCGGTGCTCTGGCCCTGAACCTGAACCTGAACCTGAACCTGAACCTGAACCTGAACCTGAACCTGAACCTGAACCTGAACCTGACCCTCCCGGGCCTCCAGGCCCAGCTGGCGGGGGCGGTGCTGGACGCGCCGCGAAGGGCACTGCTCATGCCCGACTTCGGCCGCCTGGCTCAGGTGGGCATGATGGGTACAATCCTACATGGATTCTATTCATGATGGACGACGTACAGACCTGCGACCAGCGCAGCCGGGTGGCAGTGGCTTGTGCGCCTCAACGCATGCGTCCATGTGGCGCGTACCCCTCCCTTGCTCTCGGAGGATTGCAGCTGCCTCGCTGCTCCCATGCTACATCCCCTCCCTGCGTGCCTGCCCCTGGCCCCGCAGGACCTCAACACGCACGTGCAGGAGATCCACATGAAGCTGGTGTACATCATGCAGGAGCGCGTGCTGGCGTCGTGCGGGTACGTACGGCACACTCACACGGGTATATGTTGATTATTACGAACACACACACACATACTTATACTTACTTCTGAACACATATACTTATTTCTGAACACACACGGGTTCCGTTTTCACCTAACACTTGAACACACTGCGGGCTGCGGCTTGCCGTCGCGCATAGCCACACCTTCGATACACTGGTTGCCAGGTAACATTCGACGCGGTACGCGGGCTGGGCCGGGACTCGGGTTCTCACGGGCGGCTTGCGGTCGGGCTTCGTTATCCGCACTCGCACCTAACCGCATTCCTTCCCTGCACGGCCGACGTGCCACTCAACCCTTAGTTGTGCTGTGCCGCGTGTGGGGTCCCGTCTTCACCTAACACTTGAACACACACACACTCTGAACGCACACGTCCGTACGACGGGCAGTACGACGCGGCGGTCCCTCCCCTCCCCTCGCCAACGCCAAACGCCAAACGCCAAACGCCCACCACCCAAACGCCCCAACGCCGCTCCCCGCACGCAGGCAGGTGGCTGCCGAGGCCGAGGCCTGGCCCCGAGCCAGCACGGCGCAGTGCGCGCAGCAGGCCGCGCACCCGCTGCCCTCGGAGCCACTGCGCCTGCTGGCTCGGCAGCTGGGCACGCTGCGCTCCGTGCTGCAGCCCATCCTGCTGCCGGAGGAGGTGGCCTACATCTTCGGCCGCGTCGCCGCCGCCTGCAGCGAGACCCTCGCGGGCATGCTAGACTCGG
>BDDC01000038.1:124978-136305 GCA_001662425.1 Chlamydomonas sphaeroides
AACGCGCTGTTCATGCTGCAGACGCTGGCGGCGCTGCCGCTGGACGCGGCTCGCGCCGCCAGCTACGTCACCCGGCTCACCACCTTTTACACAAAGCACTACGGCCTGCTGCCACCGGATGCGCAGCTCCGACCCGCTGCGGCGGCAGCAGCAACAGCGGCGGCGCCGCCGCCGCCGCCGCCGCTGGTGGTGGCGCGGTCGGCGCCGGAGCCCGCATCGGCGCCGCCGCTGGTGGTGGCGCAGTCGGCGCCGGAGCCCGCATCGGCGCCGCCGCTGGCTTCGCCGCCGGAGGCGGCGGCGCCAACGGCGGCAGCCGCGGAGCCCGTGCCAGCGGCGGCGCCCGGTCGGGAGCCGTCGGCGGTGCTCGAGCCGCCGGCAGGGCCAGCGCTAGCAACAGAGCGGGAACCGGCTCCGGAGTCGGCGCCAGGGCCACAGCTGGACGGGTCCGGGCTGGTCTCTGCGGCGCCACCTCTGCACGAGGATGGACCGCAGCCGCAGCCGCAGCCTCAGTCTGAGGTGTCGCCAGTGGCAGGCCCGGGGGACCTTGCGGCGTCTGTCATGGGGCTCGGGGAGGCGGGGCCGGCACCGGTGCCGGCGGCCGAGCTGCAGTCCGAACCCCCCACGCCGGCGGCAGTGCCGACGCAGCCGGAGGCGGACCTCGTACCCAGCCCACACCCGGAGCCGGCGGCGGCGGAAGCCGGGCCGGGGCCGGCGCTGCACCCGTACTTGGACTCGGGGCGCGACGCGGAAGCGGGGCCGGGGTCGGACCCGGGGCCAGCGCCGAAGCACCAGGTGGATGCGGAGGCGGACGCAGGGCCAGGGCCGGCCCCGGAGCCGGGATCAGGGCCGGCCGCAGAGGCGGAGCCTGGGCCGGAGCCGGGGGCGGGGGCGGACACCGAGCCGGACGTCGGGCCGGCAGCGGCGCCCGAGGCGCCTGGCGGGGGCATGGTGTCCGAGCCAGGCGCGGGGCCGGGGGCGGCGCTTGAGGCCGCGCAAGTGGAGGTGAGGAGGGAGGTGCAGCAGCCGGGCGAGGACGCGGCGCTGGAGGGGTCGGAGCGGGCGGTGGGCCGGACCCTGGAGGAGCCCGCAGCGGAGCTGGCGGCAGTGGAGCCGGGCCGCGCGGCAGAGGCCGAGGCCGAGCTGACGCCAGCGGAGGCGGAGCCGGGGCCGGAGGCGGAGGCCAAGCCGACGCCAGAAGCGGAGGCTGGGGCTAAGCTGACGTCAGCGGCGGAGGCTGAGGCTGAGCCGACGCCAGCGGCGGACGCTGAGGCCGAGCCGCTGCCGGCGGCGGACGCTGAGGCCGAGCCGACGCCAGCGGCGGACGCTGAGGCCAAGCCGACGCCAGCGGCGGACGCTGAGGCCGAGCCGATGCCAGCGGCGGACGCTGAGGCCGAGCCGACGCCAGCGGCGGACGCTGAGGCCGAGCCGACGCCAGCGGCGGACGCTGAGGCCGAGCCAGCGCTAGCGGCGGACGCTGAGGCCGAGCCAGCGCTAGCGGCGGAGCCAGAGCCGGGGCCGGAGGCGGAGTGGCTAACAACCCCGGACGAGTTGTTACCGGCGGCGCAAACGGGATTACCGGCGGAGGCGGAAGCTGCGGCGGAGGCCGGCGCTGCGCTGGTGGCGCACACCCGGCCCTTGCCGGAGGTGGAGGCCGAGGCCGGACCCGAGCCAGCGCCGGCGGCGGCGGCGGAGCTAGAGGCGGAGGAGCAGCCACGAACGCGGCTGGAGCTGGAGCCGGAGGCGGCAGCGGCGCCCGGGTCTGCAGCGGAGGCCTTGGAGGCAGCCGTGCCTGAGCCCAGCCCAGGGCCGGCCCCCGGGCTGTGGGATGTGGAGTCGCGGATAGAGGCCGGGTCTGGGATGGGGCTAGAGCCGGCGGAGGTGGAGCCGCGGCCGGAGCCGGCGGAGGCGGCCGATGCGGAGCCGGCGGCGGACCTTTGGCCAGCGGCAGAGGCAGAGCCGGAGCAGGAGGCGGGCGCAGGGTTGGGGCCGGAGCCACAGGACCAGGAGCCCCAGGACCAGGAGCCGCAGGCCGCGCCGGAGCCGACAGCAGCAGCGGAGGCGGAGGCGAAAGCCGTCGAGCCGGAGGCGGAGTGCCAGGTGGGCGCAGGGGCTGTGGCGGGGCAGGAGCCCTGTGAGCTGGAGGCAGCAGCAGCGGCAGCCGAGCCGGAGGCAGCAGCAGCGGCAGCCGAGCCGGCGGGGGCGATGGAGACCGCGGCAGAGGAGGCGGAGGCTGGGGCATGGGCGGCGCCGCAGCCAGTGGCGACAGAGCCGGAGCCCGAGCTTACAACGGCAGCAGCGGTGGAGCCCGAGCCCGAGCTTACAACGGCGGAGGCGGAGGCCGAGGCAGGTGCTGGGATGGAGCCGGAGTGGGCGCCGGATTCAGGGGCCATCGAGGCGGCGCCACAGCCGGAGGCTGGGGCAGAGGCTGAGCCGGCACCGTGGCCTGTGCCCGGTGAGGGCCCATTGCTGCAGGAAGTGCCGGAGCTGGAGGCAGCGGCCGCGACGGATGAGGCGGCGGCGTTTGATGCGGAGGCGCTAGCGGAGGCGCTGCGACTCGGGCAAGAGGAGCAGGCGGGCTGGGAGGCGGGAGGTGAGGAGGCGCTGGAGCCTGCGCCGCAGCCGGGGTCTTTGCCAGAGGCGGAGGCGGCGACGGCATTCCAGGAGGAGCAGGCGGAGCCAGGACCAGGGCCCGCGCCCCAGCCGGAGCAGGCTCTCGAGCTTAAGGAGGAGCCGGGGCTGGCGCCCGAGCCGGGGTCCTGGGCTGAGCCTGCGGACGCGGCATCGCTAGTGGTGGCGCCGCCGTCACCGCCACCGCCACCGCCGCCGCCGGCCGGAGTGGACCTAGCCGACCTCCTCGGCGGCTGGCAGGACGACGCCGACGGCGTCGCCGCCGCCGATAGCAGCGCAGCGCACTCAGAGCTTGCGGCTCCGGCTCCGGCCCCGACCCAGGCGGCCACGTTCGTTGACCCTCTGGCGGGGCTGGAGTTTGCGGCGGGCCCGGGCAACGAGCAGCATGGTGGCGCAGCGGCGGCTTCCAGCGACTTGGACTTGCTGTAGCGACGGCGGTGGCGCAGGATGCGAGGGCAAGGCGGGCGGCTGGTCGCAGGCATGGCATGCCGCGTGCGCTTGTTCCGCCCTGGGCGGGCCTGCCCATGAGTATGCATGTCTGGCTCTAAAGATGTAGCGGCTCGGCTAGAGTGTTCGCGGCCTATCCGGGCCAGCACCTGTCCGGGCATGGACGGGCCTGAAGCAGCTGCAGCGGCTTGCGGCCCCCGGACCCGCGCCGCTTGCTGGCCTCGCCCTGTGGTACATCCCCCTTTGACAATAGAGCCAGCGTAGAAGATAGAGAAGGGTACACCCCCTTGGACCGCAGCCCTGCTGCAAGGGGCCGCAGGATAGCAGCCACCCGGCTTGGTTGCAAACATCGAGCGGGTTGTGCGGTCGTGTGTTGCTGGGCAGCGGTGTTGCTTGCGGACAGTGTTGCTGGCGGGGAGGGGTCACGCTGCCGGCAGCGGCGCTGGCGGTGGCCAGAGGGTAATAAGCAGGAGGCCTTGCGCGCTCGCAACGCCGGCGCCGTCAAGGCTCCAAAGCTCACAGGGCGCCAGGGTTGTGCACATCTACATTGGCCGTCCCCATTGGGCCGCGCGGTCCAGCTGGCGAAGACCGACAGCGCGCGGCGCCAACGCGTGGCACGCAGGCCTGTGTGTTGCTGACCCGGGGTCAAGGCTCCCCATCTGCGCCCCAACCCAACGCCGCCGGCGACCGTTGACACTGTGAGCAGCTCAGCGAGCAGCACAACCTTACATGCCAAGGAGCCACAACTGACGTCGCCGCAACTGTTGGCAACGGCACAGTCGCACTCCTCGTCGGGCTCGCCCGACTGTCTCACCACCTCGTATTGCATGCCTCAACCTGACCAGCCCAGCCCGCTGCAACCTGCAAGCCCTGCCGAGGCGCCACCCTACACAGGCGGCTGTGAGAGCCCCCTACCTGCTGCGCATGCGGCCCAGGCCCGGAACACGCCGAGCGCACTGACCCCCCGTTGCGCACAACACCCTTACTGCACAAAGCAACACAAGTGCAACGCCAACCGCCGGCCATTTCATGCCACACACATCGCAAGCAGCGCCTCCAGGGAAACGTCGTCGTCGTCCTTCTCGCCGCCGGGTGCCGCTTCGTCGCAGTCCACCGGGGGTTCCCACAAGCCCAAGCGGTCCAGAGTGCGGAGCGTCGGCACGTCTGCCCACTCCAGCGCCGGCTCCAAGACGTCGTCTGGCTCCTGAAGGCCGGGGCCAGGTGTTGAGGCGGGGAGCGTCGGCGGTCAGCAACCCATCGCGACGGGCCCCAAAGTGGAAGGAACCGCAGAGTCCGGCGGCCGGTGGTGTCCCCCAACCGGGCGTTGCAACCCCGTCCCACGTGGGCGCTCAAACCGTCTCAAAAGCCCGGCAGCCGCGGATGCGACGTACCGGCTTTGGCACGCCCTGCTCCGCCAACCACTCCAGCGCAGGGGAGCTGCCCGCCGCGGCGGCGGACACCCAGGCCTTTTCTTCGCAGGCACAGCCCGCGCCCCGGAGCAGTTCCAGCAGCTCCACGCAGCCGGTGCGCGCCACGGCCGCAAACAGCTCGGCCGTCAGCACCAGAGGCTGCGGGCCGCCGTCGGCCGAGGCTGCGGGCCTTCGTCGGCCGCAGCCGCAGCCGCGGCAGGCAGGTAGTGCTCGGCAAGCAGGCGCCGCACGCTGCCGACGCCGCCGCACGACGCCTGCTCCACAACGCCATGTACCCAGTCGGGTGAGTACAGGACGACATGGGGGCAGCCGCCGGCGGCCAGCACGGCCAGCACGGCACGGCAGGGCAACCCACGGGCGGCTCGTGCAAGTCCGTCAGGCAGTCCCAGTCCACAGCGTCCAGCAGCGGCCGCTGCCCATCCAGGCCAAGCAGGCACCGGACGGCGGGGGCGCTGCGGGTCTTGACGGCGGCGACAAGTGCGCTGCTGTCGACCCCTGGTGGCCCCTCGTGCACAGCCACAGCAGCCGGACCGGCGCGTCGACGGCCGCGGCCGCGCCCTTGGCCGCGGCGGCGCTCCGGGGGAAGCCCCGCGAGTGCAGCGAGTCGAGCTTCTCGCGCCACACGTTGTTGCTGGCGGCTGCAGCCATGAGGACAGTGTCCTGTAGTTATGCGTGTGGGTCGGGGGCAGCCGCGTGGGCGCGATGGGACGGAACCAGGATGGGACCACGGAGACGCTACCAGCGCAAGCGCTGAACGACGCCAGGCGCCAGAGCAGCGCTGGCAGCGCCATCTCGCCGCCTCACCTTGATCCTTGGAGACTCCACCACAGCCACGGCGTCAGACCACACGCTGGGCGGCAGCCAGCAGTCGGCGAAGAGCGCCCCGAACGACGCCAGGCCAAAGCCGGCGGCCGCGTTCGCCGTCAGCATGCCTCCGTACCAGTTGTACCGCCGCGCCGCAGTGCTGCTGTCCTCGTCATCGTACAGCGTGCTGTACGGCACGGCCGGGTCCAACGCCAGCCACAGCTGCTGCGCGAGCGCCACGTGGCCGCCCCCCGGCTGCAGCCCACGTGGCGGCCATGTGGGTCGGCCCTGCGGGTCGGCCAGCTGCCCGCAGCTCCCCAGCAGCGCCGCCACAAGCTCCGTGCGGCCGGCCTCGGCTGCAGACTCCAGGCTGGCGTAGAACGCCTCCTTCCGCTCCGGCGCGTCCGCGAGGGCTTGGATCGCGGCGCACATGGCCGCCATGGTCGCCCGCACCGGCCGCCACTGATGCCGCCTCCCGGCCCGGCCGCAGACCTGTCGCAGCCGTCAGCGCGTCGAGCACGTGCGTCTGGCCGGTGGCGGTCGCCAGCTCCAGCAGCCGCATGCGCTGCGGAAGGCTGAGCCGGGCGGCCGCCGCGCCGGCGTCGTGGCACCAGGCGGCGAGCAGCGCGTGCGGTGGGACGGGCTGGGAGGCGCCGAAGGTGGCCTAGGTGGGAGCCGGCAGGGCGTCGGCGGCGGCCTTGCAGGTGAGTCGCAGGACGGGGACGTCGTTGCGCGGCAGGAAGCGGGATGTGCATTCGATCAGCTCCGGCAGCATGTGGAGGAAGGGGCCGGCCTGCTGGGGGACGACGGCGACCGGGGGCACGGGATGCATGGCCTGGGGGTGCGAAGGGTGCCAACGGACGTGGGGCCAAGAGTGGTGCGCATGGGTAGGCATGGAGTTCATGCAGGCAAGGTTGTTACTTCACTCGAGGGCTGGCCTGGGGGGCCCTGACGGGCGCCACTGGTCCTGGTGAGACCCTCCGGCACCCTCACCTCGTGCGGCTCCGTTGCCACAGTATCGCCACCCCATGCGGCCGCCGTAGGCTCCCTTTCGAGCCGTCAGCTTTCAAAGCTGACGGCGAACTGATAATATGCCGTTGGCAAGTCGTCACGGATAGCTCGAAGCGGACGGGGCAGTCAGCTGGCCGGGCGATGTTTCAGCTTGCGCTACTGGCCGCAACAAAACGAGCGACAAGGCGCAGACGTGAAGATTTAATGAAATCCTCCTTGTGAAATCTGCCAATACATACTCAATACCTATTCGTGTTGGCAACCCGCATTTGGAGCGGACCGTTGTCGTACGTACACGAACCCTGGCTTTGCCCATGGCGCTGCCCGACGCCGCCTGCTCCCGGATGCCGCATACTTATTCATGTGCTTATTACTGCGCTACTTGTGTACCTGACTTGTACAGCCGTCCACCAGTGTGGGACGCTGGCTGGGGCAGGGGCGATGGGACGCAGCAGTCGCGTTTCGACTGCGAACGAACCTGCTTTGACGTCATCGCAGCACGGCCAAGGTTGGTGTCCTCTGCACCGCAACCTGAGTTCGCATGTGTCGCCGCGCCGACCCGCTGATCGGCTTGTCGTCACAACCCAGCATCTCGAAAGCCTCCCCACAGACATCGCGGCACACCAACGGCGCCGTGTCGCGCTGACGGCGTCAGCACCCGGCCCTCCGTCACCAGTCCCTCCTTGCTATGCCGTTGGTTGATGCCATAGACAAACGGAATTTGCAAAGGCATTGCAAAGAGAGGCCTGCCGCTGACCATCGCACGCCAAACATCGCCCGCGCGGTGGCATCGCATCCCAGCGACCTGTCCCGTCTTTGTGGGTGCCCGTCAATCGTAGCGGAACTGTCTGCAGCCTTCGCTTTGATTGATTCAGCCAACTCCGCTAGCTCATGACTGCAGACAAAGCGCCAGCACCTCGTCCATGAGGCCCTTTGCCTTTGCCTGCGCCTGTGCCTCCTCCTCTTGCTGCCGCTGAATTGCCATCGCCTCCTCGAGCAGCCGTTCGGCCGTCCATCCCGTCTTCAGCGCCCGCAGCACGTCCGCAATGCCCCAGCCCGGGGGAACCGAGATGGGCACCGGGACGATTAGCATGGGCGCCTTGGCGGCCGTGCAGTTGCTGGCGGGCGAGGCGCTGGCTGCGGCGTCGGCAGCAGGCGACGCGCGGGAAGCCGACCTGCGTCACCGGGGCAAAATGGACAGGGCCAGGCGTTACGACACGGAACACGAGCCAGCGTGATGTCAAACGTGGAATGCAGCGCGCCAACGCAGCTGAGGCTCTACCTAGACCCCCGCGCATTGGGCGGCACTAACCCCGAAGAAGTCGCGCCGAGGCCATCCGCGGGTCGCAGGTCGAACGCCGAGAAAGAGGCGCGCACGCTGCACAAAGCCGATGCCGGGGCGGCGGCGGCGTTGCGCAGGTCTTGGACTGGTCGAGGGGAGTCACCGCGAATGTGGCAGGGCAGAGGGGGACACGAAGGGCCGAGACGGGAGGCTGGGGCCAAGCAGGCAGGGGTGCAGGTCATCACATGGCGGCCCATGGCGGGATGAGGAGCCTCACGGGAGCCAGCCAGCTGCGAGGTGGGGCTCTCAGCATGATGACCGCTGACAGCAGCTGCAGTAAGGTCAGGAAGTCCCCGGGCTGCCACTACTGGCGGTTGTCTCTGGTGCACTCCAATGACCCCTACGCTGGATATCAGTATAAAGGTCAGGTCAGGAAGGTACACACCCGCTGCGGCCGCAGTCATGGCGGGGCCGGGGGCTGGGCTGCGGCCGCCCGGCCGTAAGGAGCACTCGTGGCCCTTGATGTAGCCGTCCTTCAGCTGGGCGCCGCCGGGGGTGGCGGCGCGGCCTTGGAGCCCGCCACCTGAGGGGCAGGCAGCGACAGGGGGCAGAGACGCGTAGCCGTCCCCGCGGGGCAAGGTGTTGCCGATTGTGCCCGAACCCGCCCCAGACTCGCCGGGAGTCAGCGCCGTCAGCAGGTCGTGCAGCACGCGCAGCGTGGGCTTGGACTTCTTCTTTGACGTCTTCTTGGGGCAGGTCTTGCTCTCGGAGCGTGCAGGTGGGTCCCTGCGGGCAGAGTGGGGAGCAGGGAGACGCAGGGAGGCCGTGAGGGAGGCGCGACGATCGCACAGCATCGCACCTGAGGCGGGAAACAGTGAACCCGCTTACGTGGTGCACACATCACCCTTCCTTGTGCACGCCTCCTGCTGATGATGTTTGTCACACGAGTTGGCGCAACGACGGCATGTCCTGCAAAGGCAAGGGCAGGTTGACATGCAGACATGTCAGCCGGGTGCTAGCAGGCAGAGTACCGCCGTTCATATCCACAGCACCTATGTGAAGCACTTTGCACATAGCGTGAATGTTGGCTCGCCCCTTTACGCTTAAGACACCGACAGCTGCCGACACCTTCAGGCAAAATAAACCCCAAGCGTGTACTAACCTGCAAATGACATCATCCAGAACCATCCACAACATGTGATTAGATGGAACGCCCGCGATTGACATGCTTCAGCAATTTGGTGCTTGCAATTGGTCGCGCCGTAGCAGTAACTCTACGCAGTGGCCTCAGCGAGCTGCAAGACTTTAAAAAAATTGCGGTTAGAGCTGGGGACGCTTCCAGCTTGGGTGTCAACCGGCAATCGCAGGTTGAGAAGATGGAGAGCAACACGGCGCAAACTCAGAGGCTGGTAGGCAGCGAGTTGTATTTCTACGAATGAAGGGGAGTGTTATATCAATACTTCATTATAAGGGCTTTGTGCTAGCCCCTGGCACACCGGCTACTGGCTGCCGTACGCCGCGGGTTCAACAAGGTCATCCTCAGTGGCGGCGCCTGGGAGCCCCGGCTCTACACCGACGGCGTGAACAAGGCCGAGATGCCGCATAAGCGGCCGTGCAGGGTTGTGTAAGGTTGCAAGAGTTGGACCGACCGAGAGTAGGCATGCTGCTCGGCGGGGGTGCTAGAGCCCTGTTGCGCACCTGCTTGCGAGTGACCGTGGCTGTGTGCCGCGCCTGCCTGCTACATGCCACGCCACGCCCGGCGGCCCGCAGGTGCCGCACGCCGAGGGGAGCCTCCATGCGCCGTGCATACGCTCCGCCTACTGCGTACTGTAAGGGCAGCAGCCAACTGCGGCATCAGGCAGCATGGCAGCAGCTTGGCAGCATACCTCTGCCAGCGCCTACGTATGTCTGTCTAGGGCTCCGTTCCCGCTCCCCAGCCTCGATCTCCGGTCAGCGCGAGCAACGCGTGAACCGTCGTGTCACGGACAGGGGCACAGGGCGACGTCTTTCTATTGCTGAGCGCACTCTGGCCGCCGGTACCCATTACATTGGCCTGTGGTCACCGACGCGGACGGCCGGCCCAAACGCGCAACCTGCAGTCCAGGCAAACGTCCCCCGCAAACAGGCTGGCGCCTCACACCGACGGCAGCCCGGAGCATTCCCCGCAGATGATGCGCCCACACGGCGGGTAACGCAGGACTGCTCCAGGAGCGACACGCACACCCCTATAAAGTTGAACACACCACCGCACGTCGTGCAGCCCTCGCTCTCATTCACAGATACAACTCGTGTTGGCACCGAACCACCAGCCTTCGCTCACGCATAGTGAAATACATAATACACGCTTGTCACGCGCATCACGCGTCGGCGTCTCGCTCTTCATCTTCAAGCACAGCACGCGCAGGGCCCCGAGGCCACAACCAACCGCCACGCATCCTTGCCCCCATCGCCCCCGCACCGTCACCCCAAGGCCGCGGCGGTGGGGTCTTCCTGACATGGCACGAGCGCCCTCTCCCCTATCTACAGCTCGTGCTGCTCTCTCGCAACCGCCCCACAGCCCGCGTGCCGCTCAGCCCAAGCTCGCGCTCAAGCACGCCACTCCACACCATACGCCCTACCCTCACCGCAGCCACGGACCCTGGTCCCAAACCGCCCCGGCTACACCCCCCATTTGCAACCCACGAACGCACGCGCAGGGCTATTCGCACTCTTCAGGGCGCTCGGCCCACCCCTTCATCCCGACCGTCACCGGAAGAACGCGGCAATGGGGTTCGACACGCGCTCGCGCATCACCAGGCCGCTGCCGTCCTGCGCGGCAGCGTCCTGGTGCAGCGTGAAGGTACGAATCTCGCAGTTGGCGAACTCCGAACCCCCGGTGAGCTCCTGCAGCAGCCCCCAGTGCGCCACCAGTGCGATGTTGGTCTCGGGCCGCTCCGCCAGCCAGCGGCGCAGGTCCGCGACGCGCGTCTTGAACACGTCTGAGGAGATCGGGGGGGTTGGGGGTCGGGGCCGGAGGTCGCGCCGTGTTCGTGTTCGTGTGTGCGGGCGTATGCGGCACGCATGCAGCCCAGGAGTCGCGACCGGTCAGGCGGCGTGCGCGTGTGCGGCGTGGGACGAGCGCACGTGTCGTGAGTGTGCGGTGACCCATGGTCCAGCAGTCCGCAGGCAATGGTGTTGCGTATGGCAGCGAAGAGCCGTGCCGTGCCGTGCGGCGCCGCTCACCCTCGGGCTCCAGGCCCACGCGCCGCGGGTCGTCCGGGTCGGCGCAGTGCCACCACACGTCGGGCAGGCTACTGAAGTCGTACCTGTCTCGTGAGGGGCGGGGAGCAGGGCACAGGGGACAGAGCCGTCGCATGGAGCAGCGCCGGTCCACCAGCGCTAGCCACCAGCCAGCCCGTCAGCTCCTTGCTGTCACCTCTGCCCCTGGCCCGCGGCTGCCGCATCTGCCGGGCCCCAGAACCTCACACAACAGAGATGCACACACACACACACACATGAGGCCTCTGGCCCGGCCTGTCGTACCGACCTCCCTTTTGCCCTCCCCCTTCCAGCCCCTTCTCTCTTCCCCTGCAGGCCGCAGCACCCGCCCGTCGCCGCGTTCGCTCAACCATAGAGTGTGCCCTGCTTGCTCCTAGTCCTGACACTTCTCCTTCTTCCTACTGACCCTTCTGCTGCCTGCCCTGCCCCTGCCGGTGCTGCTGCCTCCTTGCGTAGGTACGTTTGCG
>BDDC01000038.1:136874-151527 GCA_001662425.1 Chlamydomonas sphaeroides
CGTGTGTCGGGCTATGTTGATTATTACGAACACACACCCCGCAGCGCGCACAGCACTGCCCATGTGCCCACCTGCCGTCGGGGAAGGTGGCCTCCAGCTTCGCCCGGCTGCTGCCAATATCCGAGGCGTGCCATACCTGGCGCACGGCAGGCGGGGGCGGTGGGGTTAGCTTGGTCACACGTAGGACGTGCGTGTGGCGCGACAGAGCGCGCGTAGGGCTTGCAGCGCGCGGCAGTGGCGACGGGGGCGCCCGCGGGCGCTGTGGCCCCGAGCAGCGCCCGCAGCTAGAGAGGTCACGCGCCGAGCCCCCACCCGCTCGCGCGCCAGCGGCTCCACGACAATGGGCCCGCTGTAGGTGGGCAGGAAGGCCAGCGCCGCGGTCTGCAGCGCGCGCGTCAGCGGCGACACCACCAGCAGCTGCGGGCGGGGAGCCAGGCGGCAAGGGCGGCCCAGGCGAGCGGGCGCGAGGGCCAGGTCAGCGCGGGCGGCTTCCGCGGCAAGGTGCGGGCCCAGGGCGGGCTCCTCTCCAACCGCGAGCGCCGCGCCAAGCGGCACTGGCACCAAACACAGGGCACCCAATCCGTATTCCGCATCAGAGGCCCCATCTTCATCCGTGCGATGATATGTGAGCAGCGGCTGCACTCCCGGGGGGGGGGTACCGTAACGCACGCAAGCGTTGGGCAAGTCGTGAGTGCCGACGCCCCGACCATGGCGCCGCACACCCATACCTCGGGCTCGGGCCGCAGCCGCTGCGCGTTGCGGGCCGCCGCCTCCGCGCCCTGCTTGCCGCGCGGGGTGAGAACCGTGTCGTACCTGCGCCAGACGGCATGTGGGCAGCACGGGCAGAGGGGTGTCTGGGACAGGGACTGGCGGCGCGCGGCGAATACAACAAGCAGTTAAACGCCGGCCGGCGCATAAGGCCGGTGAGCGCAGGCAAAGAAGGCAGGACAGGTAGCCCTGCGTGCACCCGCGAATCCTTATTTTATGCATTGGCTGTGTAGGCGTCGCGGACACGTCCGGAGAAGCATTGGGGGAGGAACAAGTCATATAGATACCTTCTGCACCGGCGGGGGGCGCTGCCTGCCCCCCGGCGCAAAGTGCCATTGGCAAGAGGCACACACAACCGAGCACGGCAATATTAGGAAACAATAAAAAATATGAAGGACATGGAGTCGGAGGGCATTGATCCCCCTACCTGCCGCATGCTAAGCGGCCGCTCTACCATTTGAGCTACGACCCCGACTGGAACTCTGCATTGGACTCCTGGTGATCACCGATACCTACAAAGGAAACTTTGAGTATAAGGCCCGCAAACAAAACTTTTCGCGTCCGTTCTTCTTCTTCTTCTTCTTCTGCTCCCGAAGTCTTTTTCTTCTCGGCCGCCCGGGTTTCTGCTTCTTCTGCTTCGGCTGCAACGAAAATCTTCCTCGGCGTAACGATTCCTATTTCCTCGGCCCCGCTCACAGCAACGGCCGAGGATCCCTCGGTGCCCGACTGCCGCGTGGAGAGACTCTAAGCTTCTGACTGCTGCGCGCAGGAGGCTCCTCCTGGCTGTGCGCACACACCACAACCATGCCACGCTTCTTCGCTCACACTCTGCCGGTGGACCAGCTCGCACGGCTCGCCGGGGCGGCCGCGCTCAGCCGGGAGCATGGCTGGCCCTCACATCAAGCCCAGCGTGCGCGTGCCGCCGACCGAGGAGCTGGCAGAGGCGGCGCGCGCCGTGCTGCCGCTCCTGACAGCGCACCAGCCGACCCGCCGCCCGACTAGCGGCCCTGGGCGCAGCTGCGCGCGACCGGTTGCCCGCTGGTGCAGCACATCCTCCGCTGCGTGAGGCAGGACGTGCTGCGCGACTAGGCGAGTCGCTGGGCAGGGCATGGCGAGCGCCCGGCCGCCGAAGGCAGAGCGCCCGGCCGCCAGCACGGCCTGGCTGTATGCTGCCTCCGACCGGCTGTGGCGAGGCCTTCGATGGGAGGCGCGCCGCAAAGAGACCCTTCTGGGGTAGCGGCTAACCGGCAATCTCCACCTGTCCGCGTTGTCGCTGGAACCGTGTGTTTCGAGGCGCCTTCCCGCCCCCGCCGGCGCCGTGGAGTTGCCACGCAGCCATTGCTGGTGGAGCTGCCCGGGAACGCAGGCCCTGGCGGCGGAGCTGCGCGCTCGGTGTCTCGGTGTGGGGGCGGGGTGGGTCGGCGCCGCCTCTGGCTACACATCAACGTCTAGGTTCGTGCGCCGCGCCCTGGCCTGGGCCGGCGGCAGCTGCGTAGCGGGAGCGCGGCTCGCACGGCTTCAGGCGGTGGGCGAGGCCACCGGCGGCAGAGCGGCCCTCGGGCGCTGCGCTGCCGCCCTGCCCCGTGAGCGTTTGGCCTTGTTTGAGGAGGCCACAGTACCTGCTGCCCAAGGTGGGTCCTGGGCCCCGTGGCGGCAGTCAGCTGGGCCGGGCAGGCACCATCCTCGTGTGCCTCGACAGCACCCGCCGCCGACGCGTCATGTCCACTGACATTGCGGCACTGCACGTCTCGCCTGCCAGCGCTGCTCCTCCCTTGGCTACAGGAGACCACCGCTGGGCCGCAACCCCCGAGCCGAGCACGGCAGTGCGGCGGCGACCTGCATATGTGGCCTCTCTACATGGCGTATGGCATTAGGGAGCGCTATGCTTGGCCCGCATGGCAAGGGCTGGCGGTTTGCCTTTGCCGCCTCACACCGACGTGCAGCGTGCCACACGAGGCGGCCAGCGGCTCGCCGGCAAAGCCCGCGGGAGCAGCGTGATACACGAGAGCCGCATCGTGGTTGCTGTGCGAGACAGCGAGGACGCGGGGCCCGGGGCGCTCCGAGGCAGCCCACGGCGCCGTAGCTGCGGCTTGGGCGGCGGCCGTGACTCGGCTAGTCAGCCCGGGCGTGTGATTACCACCTTCCCAAAACAGGGGCCGGGCATTCGTGTTTGCCGCGCTGCAGCCGGCAGCCAGCCAGGCGTGCCACAGCGCCGGGCACAGTGCTGCTCACGCGCCGCGACGTGATCCGCTGCAACGCCTGAGGTGCTCGGTACAACCACAAGGGCTGGGAGCTGTCAAGTTGGCACCGCTCCGACCAAGGCACCGGCCACAGGCACCATGCCAACTTGTCAAGCCGCCCCGATACTTGAACCTTGAATTGCATTTGCGCCTCAAGATAGCAACAGCACACTCTCGGCGCTGTGGGCGCTCGTCAAGCCGCTAGCCGGCCCCCAAGCTCTGCACCAGCCCGGGCAACGATGCACCCAACGTGAGCCAGCACCAGTCCCGCTGCGCGGAGGAGGGCGCAGCGGGGCTGGTGGGGCGCACGCTGTACGTGCCCTGTCCGGCCATGTCCGGTGCAGAGCTTGCGGGCCGGTTGCGTGCGCGGCGCTGCTGGGTGCAGCGTCACGGCTAAAACCGCTGGGCCCGCCACAGCCACAACTGGAATGGCAGGGCCGGAGCGGTGCCCGGGTCGCACAGCGGCCCGCGGCCGCGCCGCGCTCAGGCCCAGGGCAGGCAGCCTCCTGGGGTATCCTTTGCTGCGTGTACCGCGCTCGGGCTCGAGTGGCCGCTGGGTTGTGAGGCGGCCTGCGGCGGTGCGGAGCCTCCGGCTGCAGCGGGGTGCCTTCTGCGCAGCGCTCCAGCACCGCCGTGCCAGGCGCTGCGCACCTGCGCTGCTGGCTTGCAGCCGGCTGCAGCGCCGCAGCATCAATGCCACACGCGGGGCTCGGGGAGTGGCGCCACATGCAGTGCTGCCCAGCCTGGCTGCCGGTTGGCTTGGGCCGCGGCCTGGCTGTGAGCAGACACGTGCAGCAGGCCCTGACGCTACGTAGGCCTGCCCTCGCAGGCCTTCAACCCCACGCCGCCCCAGATCGCTCCAGGCCTCAGACCGCATGCCAAACCCACATCAGGCATCCCCCAGCGCCGCGCCGCCTCTCCCGGCCCCGACCCACATGACGCCTCTCTCGACACGGCGAGCCCCAGTAGGCCACGCCCCAATCACACGAGAGCACACCGTAGTACGTGGTACATGTAAGACCTACAGGATGGGATACACATCAACATACCATCGTACGGCAGCCTGTACGGCACTCACAGCTGCGGGTCCTTGAAGTCGGGCGCGTCCCAACGGTAGACGCTCAGGTACTCGTTCATCTGGGTGTATGGAGCGGGCGGGCAGGGTAGCAGACGGAGTTTCATGGCGCGAGCAAGGGCATGAGGTCGGGCAGGGCGGGAGGGCGAGGTCAGCGAGGCCAGGGGGACAGAAGGGCGGGATGATGCGAGGTGACGGTAAGTAACCAGTCCATCGCTGGGACCGCGGCTCTTCATCGGGGTGGGAGGGTGTGGGTTGGGTTGGGGCAAGGAGCGGAGAGGCAGTGCAGGGAGGTGGCTGTGGCGAACCTCCGCAGCGAGGACACGGACACGCGGCTGCCGCATCGCGACCCCCATGTGCCGCGTTGCGGCATCATTGAGCAGCTCCAGCATCTCGGCAACCACAGCACGCGGCGACCCCATGCCCGCTGTCTGCCCCAAGGCAGCTGCCGAGGCCGCGTGAGGCACGGCAGCCTAAACGCACGGGGCAGGCAGGCAGGCTACCGCGTCGTTTGCGCTTGACCTCGGAGGTCGGAGGTGTGGAGCTAAGAGAGGGCCGGCCTACAACGCGCGTGGCCTAGCCGTGGGCCCGTCGTTCGGGGACGGCGTGGGCCGGGGCCGTGACAGTCACAGGACCTGGGCGCCCGGGCGGCGGCGGTTGGCCCAGGGACGCACCTCAGTGACTCCGTGGCGCATGCAGTGGATAATCTAGGGGGAATGGCAGGAGCAGCACGGGAGGCGCAGTGCGTGTTAATGAGCGGAGGAACAAATTGTAGGTGGGAAGGCGGGGCATGGTGCTGGGGGTTGTGCAAGGCAACATGTGCTGGAGCCGTGTGCTGGCATGGGGGTGGCCGGGAGGTGGGACGGGTTGTAAATTAAAAAGAGAGAAAGGCGCTGTCGGTGAACGGTCAGGCGGAAGGGGAGCGGGGGTTTCGTTGGTGGAGGGCAACAGCAGGCGAGGCCACACACCTTGACTGGCTCCTGCTGGCGTTGCGCGGCCACCAGCACCGCCGTGCGCCGTAGCGCTGGGCTACGCAACCGCAGCGCGGCCGGCCGCGACCGCAGGCGCGCCGTTGTGGACTGCATGTTGCGTGCGATGGATGACCACGGCCGGTCGCTGGGGCCAAGCGAGCCTACGACAAAGCTCGTGAGTATGGGTACACAGCAGGAATGCGTTGCCATTTGCAATGCGTCCGTTTTCATTGCAGCTTCAATGGGCTTAACTGTGCGATTGCAGGCAAACCCCAATCCAGCAGAACCCGCAAAACAGCAAGCAACATCGTTTTCCAAACTTGCTTGCGTATCTGTGCCAGTTGTCTCCCTGCGACCACAAAACTACCATGCTCGCCGGCGGCAGGCTGCCCTGCACGGGGCGCCGCGTCGTAGCAGACGCGACAGTACCACAGACAGCGACGTGGCTGGAGCGGCGGCCGGTTGCGCGCCAGGTGCGTGGGAGGAAGCACGCCGGGCGCACGTGGGCTCGGGGCACCGCCGTCCAGGCAGGGGGACCGCCAGACGCCGCCGACGCTTCCCTGCCCTAATCCCGGCGGAGCGCCCATCACCCGCGAAACCCCCGATGAGCTCCCGAGCGGCCGTAGGCCCGGCCAGGCCGTGCAGGGCGGCCGCTCTGCCAGCCGGGCGCCCGTTCACCGGAGCTGCCGCGCAGCGCAATGCGGCCGCCCGGCCCTCTGGCGCCGGCACATTCCAACCCGCCGCCTGACACGCTGGCGCCTGTGGCCCTTCCTGGAGCCATGAAACTACCGGAGCCGCAGCGCATCACGTGGCCTGCCCCATCCCGTGGGCCCCTGCTCCACTCGGCAGCCCCTGTCTCGCGCTAACCTTCCTAATCGCAGCGGCCACTTCGTCCTCTACGAATGAGCCAGGGCGCTGCCCGGCCCGCCCCGAATCCACACACTGCACCTATCCTCATGCCCCGTGACCTGACCCATCGCCCCCTCCCGCGCCTCGTGGCCCTGCGGCCTTCACGCCGTGCAGACCTGCGGCCCCGCGGCGCCCCCAGCGCGCACGGTGGTGGCAACGGCGGCGGCCCCCGCCGCCGCCGCGCCGACCGCTGCGCCGCCGCCGGCTACGGAACTAGCAGCTGATCCAGCGGCGCCGGCCCAGGCGCCGACCTGGGTGCCACCTGTTGACAGGTGCGGCTGGCGGCCTCCTCCTCAGGATGCGGGCACCGGGCAGCAGGAGCCCGCTGCTGCGTGGGGCAGCAGCCAGGAGGGGACGCAGCCGACAGCCGCCCGCGTGTCAACGAGGGGAGGAGCGAGTAATGGATACCCACTGCCCGCCTGGCGGACGTGTGCTGCGGCGCTGGCGGCTGTCCAGCAGCAGCCACGGCCGCACCGCAGCGCCCGTGGCGGACTGGACTGCTGCGCGCGCCTCCTCCACGTCACCCAGGCAGAGGGTGCCTCCATGCCTTCTCCCCTCCGCAGGCCGGGGTTGTATGACGCGCAGGGGCGGCTGGCGCTCAAGGCGCTGACGCTGCCGGAGCTGGAGGCGTGGTGCGCGGCGGAGGGTGAGGCGGCGCGCGCGGGCAGCGTGCACGCGTGCAGGCGGGGCAGGGAGCTGGGCGCGGCGGGCGCGGTGCTGCGGAGAGGGGTCATGGCAGCAGGCGGGGGGCGAGGGGGAGGGGAGCGCCAACCTAGAGGCGCGGCGGGCGCCACGTGGGGCTACGGCAGGGGCGGCCAGCGGCCGGGCAGCCGAGGGCAGAAGGAGCGCCGCAGCGCGGGTGCGCCGGCAGCCCTGTGGTGCCCTGGTGGCCCTGCGCGCAAGCCTATCCCGTTCCTGCCCCCCGCCACCTCCCCCTTGCCTCGCCCTCCCTCCCGTACGCGCCCCACACCGCACGCCCCTTCTCCACCGCGCGCCCTCTGTTCCGCTTGCCCAGGCGAGGCGGCCCCCGCCAACCGCGCGCTGCAGCTGTGGCGCTGGATGTACGCCGACCCGCCCGCGGGCCACTGGATCGCCGACCTGGGCGAGACGCTGGGCCGGCAAAACGGCTTCAGCGCCAAGTTCGTGGAGCGAGTGGGGTGAGAGCGCTGAGCGGTGGCGCGCGGCTGCGGCACGGCAGCGGCTGTGTTGGGTGGCGGCCAGGGCAGGCTGCTGGGCCGGGGGGGCCCACTTGCCGCAGGCCGTGGCTGCCGTGGTTGCCGTGCAGACGCCGCTCTGCGCTGCCCTTGCTTGCCCGCCCCATGGCCGCCGCAGCCCCCGGGTCACGCTGGACGGCGGGCTGCGACTCAAGGAGGTGCGCGCGCCAGCGTTGGACCGCGACATGGGTGTTTGGTTGGGTACCACGTTTGGGAGGATACGTTCGTTATCATATTGTATGCAAGCTAGTTGAATACTGTGGCAACCTCCCTGGTTCACTTCATGTTGGGCTTTGGGGCGTCCTTGGGCGGCTATGTGCCATGCACGGCATCGCCAGAGCCGCATCACACTTATGCTCGTGGACCCGTAGGTCTCCGGCTCTCCGCCTCCCCTCCGTGCCTCATCTCCGTGCCTCCCCTCATCTCCCCATATCTTTCCTCCCGCCCGCCCCCCAGGTGGTCCGCTCCTCCGACGGCACCCGCAAACTGGTCTTCTCCCTCACCGGCGGCGAGGGCTCCGGTGGCAGTGTGGAAGCGGTGCTCATCCCCGTGCTGCGGCAGGCGGGGCTGCGGGACCGGCTGACGCTGTGCGTGTCGAGCCAGGTGCGGGGGAGAGCGGGGGAGAGGCCCGCGGGGTGGGGTTGGGTTCGTGCCAGTTTTGGCGAGGGCTGCGGGACCTGCTGACGCTGTGCGTATCGAGGCAGGTGCGGGGGAGAGCGGGGAACTGGAGAACGGCGATGGGAGGGGCGTCGCGCCGTGGGCATGCGGCGATGAGCGACATGGTTGCGGGGCCCGGACCCACCTCCCTGCCCTGCCACATGGCCCTGTCTGTCGTCCCATCCCTCAGGTTGGCTGTGCCATGAACTGCCAGGTGGGGCGGGGCCACCTTGCGCAGGGTACTACGCTTCTACTGAATGCACGTCGGGGGCATGTTGGGCTGCTACTGGTGCCCCGGCATATGTCGCATGCAGCACGTGTGACGATACTGCGTGTAGGCGCTTGGCGGTGTCGCCCTTGCCCTGGAACACCCGCTGCTCCGCTGCCCGCGCGCAGTTCTGCTACACCGGCCGCATGGGGCTGCTGGGCAACCTGACCACGGGCCAGATCGTGGAGCAGGTGGTGGCGGCGCGCAGGTTCCTGGCCGCGGAGGGTGAGCCGGGGTGCAGCGTGGAGCCTGTGGAGGACGCGGCACGGTCACGGGCACTCCCTCTGCAGTGCCGACCCCTCGGAGCACGTGAGGTGGCCGCCAGAACTAGGAGGTTGCCTCAGGGGCCGTGCCCCATCCGGTTCTGCCCTCCAACTGCCCTCCAACTGCCCTCCAATTGCCCTCCAACTGCCCCCCAACTGCCCCCCAACTGCCCTCCAACTGCCCACCAACTGCCCCCCAACTGCCCTCCAACTGCCCCCCAACTGGCCCCCAACTGCTGACTCGCAGGCGACCGCACGCCGCTGACCAACCTGGTGTTCATGGGCATGGGCGAGCCGCTGCACAACACGGACGCCGTGCTGGCGGCGGCCGACATCGTGAGCCACTACATGGGGCTGCACATCAGCCACAACAAGGTACGGTAGTACGACAGTACGGTAATGGTTTGGGGCAGTAGCTGTACGATACGGCAGCACCTGGTGGCCCTCATCCGCGTGCATCTCTCGCGCCCTCCCCATCCGGCTGCCGGCTGGGTCTGACACGCTCTCTCCCACTGCTCTCCCTCCCGCCCCTTCGGCCCGGCCCGACCAGATCACCATCAGCACCGTGGGCCTGGTGCCCGAGATGCGCCGCGTGGTGGAGTCCAGCCGGGTGCAGGTGGCGCTGTCGCTGCACGCCACTACAGGTGGGGCCGGTGGGGAAAGAGGAGGGAGATGGCGTGTGTGTATGCGGGCACGCACGGGCTGCGGCGCCCAGCCGGGAGGTGGCGCTGCCGCTGCAAGGCACCACGGGCTGGGGCGGACGGCGGGGGAGCGGAGTGTGTTATAGGCGTGTGCGCATACGGGCGCGTGTGCGCTGCTGCGCCCGGCCGGGTGCAGGCGGCGCTGCCGCTTGTCGCCAGCACATATGCGCTGCTTGGCCGGCAAGCGCCTCACCGAAGCGGAGACGGTTGCAGCAGGGCCCAACCCCCTGCACCCTCGCCTCCCTCGCCCCCCTCGCCCCCCCTCCCCTCCCCCAGACGAGGTGCGCGATTGGATCGTGCCCGTCAACCGCCGCTACGACCTGGCCGCCCTCACCGCCGCGCTGGAGGAGCTCTTCCCCAAGCCCGGCACCGCAGCCGGCGGCGCCGCGGCGGCCTCGCCCCGGGCGCCCGCGCCCGCGGCGCCGCCGGCTGCCGCCTCCGCGTCCGAGGAGCGGTGGCTGCCGCCGCTCAGCGAGGCCCCTCCCTCCTCGTCCTCCGCCTCCACCCCCTCCCCCGCCTCCTCCGCGTCCTCCTCCTCGCCGCCCACGTCGCGGCTGCCCGGCGAGCGCAGCGTGCTGATCGGCTACACCATGCTGCACGGCGTGAACGACACGCTCGAAGATGCGCAAAGGTAGGGGCGGCCAAGACGGTGGGCGGTTGGGCGCATCGCGACCGTTGGACTCCGGCTGCTGTCTGGGGGGGGGTGCGGGGGCACGCCCCCGCCTCGCTCCCACACGTACGCGCGCCCACGCCCACGCCCTCATCCTCCGTTCCCACCCCGTTCCCACCCCGTTCCAACCCCTTCCCACCCCTGCCCTTCCTCAGGCTGGCAGACATGCTGTCTCGGGTAAACTGCAAGGTGCGCTTCTGGGTGCCACCTGGGGGGGGGCAGATGAACGCGTGGGTGCGCTGGCGCGTGTATGTCTGTGCTTGGAGGAAGGAGGGGCGAGGCAGTGCAGTGTCGTCGGCCGGCATGGGGCCGCTGGCGGCGCGGTCCCTGCGCCGCGCAACGCCGGCTGCCACCGCATGGGCCATTTGGCGGCCCCGCACCGCCATCTGCCCCCTCCCAGCCCACCAGCTGGCGCCCGACCTGCACACACACACACACGCACAGACCGTTTAGCACTTCTTCCCACTTCATGCCCAGCTCCCCACCGCCGTCCCCCTCCCCTCCGGCCCCCCTCCCCCAGGTCAACCTCATCGTGTTCAACCCGCACGCCGGCACGCGCTTCCGCTCCTCCACCGACGACGCCGTGACGGCCTTCCGCTCGGCGCTCATCCAGCGGGGGCTGGTCTGCACCATCCGCGACAGCAGAGGTGCGGTACCGGAAAACACAGCGGCCCACAACAGGCGGCCCATCACGAGGGAATAACCATGGCCACCGGAGCATGGAAGCACGACAGCCGAAGTGGCAACCACGTGATCATACTACTACATACCCAGTGTATGCCCGTCATATGCCCGTTACATATCCACTACATGCCCGTGATATCCTGCGTGATATACCCACCTCATACCCGCTTCCCTGCTGCGGCCCGCAGGCGACGACGAGATGGCCGCCTGCGGGCAGCTGGGGGACGTGGGGCTGTCCTTCCGGCCCTCGCCGCTGCTGCCACCGCCTCAGCGCTTTGAGCCCTTCCTGCTGCCGACAGACGGAGGGCCGCAGCAGCCGCTGGCGGCGGCTGTTTAGGGGCGGCGGTGGTCGCGGCGGCTGTGTAGGAGCGGCAGCGATGGCGGCGGCAGCTGTGTAGGTGGGCGGCGACGGCAGCTGCGAAAGGGCGGGGGTGCTGCAGCTGCGGCGGCGGCAGCTGCGAAAGGGCGGCGGTGCTGACAGTGAATGGGCGGCGCACGAGTGGCGCGCGGCCGCCGGCCGCAGCAGCGCCTGCAGCCGGCGGCGGCGGTGGCCGAGCTCTGGGCTTGGGGGTAGGGGTAGGGGTAGGGGTAGGCAAACGTTCGGTGCGCGGGGGGCGATCAGGTTGCCCGGCGCGCCCCGCGGCGGCGGCGGCATGGCGCCGACGGAAGCCCTGCGGGTGCGCGTCGCTGCATGGGCAAGGGGGTGGGTGACGAGCCCGACAACGACCAGAAGGCCTTTGCGCTGGCCTACTCTGTTGTTGCTCACGGAGGTCCGTGAGGCAGGCTGGCGTGCGCTGGCGGGCCGGGCGGGGCGGGGTGGCTTGCCGGAGCCGGCCGGGGCCGGCTGTGGCCTGCGGGCGTGGCCGGTAGCGAGGCATTGCGGATGAGCGGCTGTAGCGGGCGGGCTGGGACCTGGGCGGGGCGGGGCTGCTGCCGCGCACACCCGCACGGTCGTGGGCGCTTCACGGGCGCACCTACACGAGCTGCAGGGTACGCGTGCGAGCCCTAGGAGGTACAGGCAGGCACGGGAGGGCACGGGCGAAGGCGAGCGGAAGGCGCACGAACAGGAGGGACGCCGTGCAGGCCTCTTCAGCGCCCCGCCGTGCAGGAAGAAGCACTCAGGTGCTATTACCAAGTAGGCGCCGACGGCGAGCCTGGCGACATCCCGTGTCTGGAGACGCCCGGACGGGCAACAAAATGTAACCAGGCGAAGGCCCTCAAAACCGAAAGCCGCACGCCTGCAAATGGGCCCAGGGAGTTGTCGAGGAGGTCTCGTATATCAGTGGATGTGGGCCGGCGACTTCTAGCTTTCTAGGCAGGCAGACGAAGTTAACAATTTCACGTTACATGTTTAAGTAAGTGCCGGCTGTTGCTTAAGCTCCACAGCAGCACTTCAATCACACAGCCACTCACATACAAAGCTGATGTATGCAGCAGGCCTTGCCTTGCCCCCGAAGACACGATGCCAGTGCCGCTTGCAACCCTAGCAATTTGGGTAGCGCTTGTGGCTGCCACGCTGTGCGCCGCGAGCTATGGCACACATGGACCGCAAGGCGAGGGCGCAGGCACTGGCGTCGGCTATGGACGGCTTGGGCTCATAAGTGCACAGACGAGACAGCGACTTCTCCACCAAGCTGGTGACCAGTTGGCCGCTATCCTGGCGGCGGCACCTGCTGAAGCGTTTCCGCCTTCCAATTCAATTCCATCCGTCGGCGAATTGAGCTCAAATTCATTAACGCCTGAGGAGCTGAACATCGCGGGCTTCAGCGCTGCAGCCTTGCAGGTGCGTGCCTTGGGCAACCGGCCCTCGAGTTCAAAAACTGCCTGCCTCGTCGGACGCAACCTAGAATCGTCGCGACGGCCGTTTTACGAACCTTGCCGTCGCAGTTCACCTGGGACGTGCCACCGCGACCTTCTGCCGCGGTCAAGGAGGTACATTCGCCGCCGTTCGTGGCAGGCGGTGTCCAATGGCACTTACGAATTGCGATTACGGGCCTTGCCAATTCGCACATAACCGTGCACAGCGACACGCCGCGGCACTTCCAAGGCGCCAAAGTGGAGTTGCAGCTGGTCGCCAGTCAGGCGGTCAACTGGGCTCCCGGCGAGGGCTTGGAAGTCATCGGCGGCCTCGAGCTGCTGCTACCCGGCGCTGTCGTCCACCCCGCCGCCGCCAGCCGCGGGAGTTTGCTGTCGCCCCAAGGTACGCCACGATACATCACTTCCATGCCCATCCTCAAGCGGAACGCAATGGCTTTCAAGGCCGCACGGTCAAAAGCACATCGCGACCTTGACCGTGACGGCGGCCCCTGCCGAGTCGAACCTTGCCCCTGCCAGCCCGGTGCAGGACTCGGTTGGACACTAGCAGTGCAAGATGCAGTAATGCTTAACCTGTCTTATGAACATGACCATGATTGTCTATGACCGCAGGGTTTCAGGGCACGTTTACCAAAGCTCGGCCCGTGGCTCGTTTCCTGGGGCTCCGGGTGAGACCGCAGTGGAACAGCCACAGAGCAAAGCGGTGCGCGGTGCGCGTGGCCTGTGGCCCAAGCTTGATGCCTCAAGCTCGCAGCTGCTCCCGTGCCCCCGGGCAAATGTGCTTGCTGTCCGCTTCGGTCGGCCCCCCCCCCGCCTGTCAAACGTCCAAGCAGGTGTGCCTTCCCGCCCCACGCTCCACGAACGCCGCCCTCCCCTGCCCGCCCACCTTGTCCCGGCCGTGTTTCTCGCACAGGCGGCGCTGCTCGCCCCGGTGCTCGGTGGTGCCGGCCTGGGCGTGCGCATCTTCATGCACGGAGTCAACGCCACGTGGCACAGCAACAGCAATCACGCAGAGGCCGCGTTTGCCAGGTGTGGCAGCATGTGGGCACACTGGTGCCGTCGCCCACCACCCAGCAAAGCGACTGCCGCACCGTCCGCTCAAATGACCATCCCATGCCGTTCCATGCCACTCGGTCGCACTGCACAGGCCGCCCGCGTGTTACCTAGATAGGCTTAACGAAACCCAGCCCGACCCACATTCCCGACTGCCCTCGTCCCTGTCCCCGTAGGGCGGCAGAGCGTCACGGCGCAGCGGCGGCCGCTGCCACAGCCGCGGGCGTGCAGTCGGCATTTGCGCGTCTGCCGCTGCCGCGGCTTGCCTACAATGCCGCGGCGGGGGCAATGGTGCCAGGGCACCCGACGGAGGTGCCGGGGCGGCGGCTGCACGATCCGCGCCATGTGGGTCGGGGCCGGGAGATCGTTATCGGCACGGCCGAGGTAGGCCATAAGGTCATGCAATTATAATGGGGTGACGCAGCATGTCCCTGACCCGCAAGCCCGCCCTCGCCTCCACCTGTTCCCCTACGTCAGGTTGTGCTTGTGCTGCTGGCAGACAGCCTGCTGTGCCAGGCCGGGGAGGACACCAAGCAGGCCGCAGCGAGGGTGAGGCAGAGCGATCGGCTCTATATGCTGCTGCCTTGCTGCGGGGTGACACCGGCGCCATCGTCGTCAGGCGGCATCAACCCTGGCTTCCCCTCCTGTGCCATCCGCCCGCAGCTCCCGAAAGCTCTCGCTGTGATTGGCATGTCGTTTGTCACTGCTGTGGATGCGTCGCAACCTCGCCGCAACCAGAACGCGGTGCCGGTGGGGGGTGGCGGCAGCGGCTCTGGCAGGGCTGACGACGCGCTGCCGGCCTGCAGCCACCGGGAGCTGGTGCTGTCGGCGGCGGCTCTGGCAGTTGCAGATCCATGGATCCAGGCCATGCAGATTATCACGCCCAAACCCGGATCTCTGACGCAACGCGGATCTCGAGAGGCTTCATCGGCACCGATTGCGACGGCGGGGCAGCCGCAGCGACTGCCGCCCGCGCCACCGACGCCGCCGCCAATGCCACCAGCACCGCCACCAGCAAAGTCGAGCACGGTGCTAAGCGATGCAACCTCCGCCGCCGACGCCGATACTAGTAAAGCTAGCGGCTTGGCCGACGCCCCGCTCTCACGCTGGCCGCGGCAGCTGTTGTCATCCCCGGACGTGGTCGTGTTCGCTGTGCTGCTGCTGTCATGCCTGCTGTCGCTGCGGTTGCGCTGCGCCACGATACGGCGCTTGGACCGGGGCCTGCGGGACAAGGCCGCAGGAGCGGCGCCCCAGCCTGGCCCTGGAGCTATGGCCGCTGTGGTGGCGTCTGCGCCGACCGCCGGGTCCCAGGGCCGGGCACGCTCGCTACCGCCGCCAGCAGGGCCTAGGCCACAGGGCGGCGCA
>BDDC01000039.1:5059-16323 GCA_001662425.1 Chlamydomonas sphaeroides
GCACTTGTAGGCTGCGCGGTTAGTGGGGACGCGGCGGGAACCTGGCAGTGCCTTGCGATGCCGGGGATGCACGGCGCTCGATTGGGGCGGCGGGCCAGAGGCGGCGCCGCAGCCGGTGGAGATGGCGGCGTGCGGCATGTGCGTGGTGGGTGCGGTGATAAGCTGCCGTGGTGGGGTTGGGTCACAGCCCATTCAGTGACAGCCGATGCAAGCGACACGGAGAGCTCCACCCAACAAAGCTTAGGACGAGTTGGCCTCATCCGGAATTGGAACCGGGGCGTAGCCCCCACCCAGTCCTTTGTCTGGGGCGGCCGTCACACCCCCGACTGGGCTACTTCAGTTGAAAGCGTTGCTTGCGTAGGCGCCGACCACCCTCTCACCCAGCGCTCTACGTGCCGCATCGCGTAGCATCACATCGACAAGCCTCCAGACAACACGCCGGCCCTTCAGTTTCATCACGCCGGCTGCGCACTGCGGTCAAGGCAGCACCACCACCCGACAACGCATCGACCCGGGGATTGCAGCCCGGCCATCGACGCCAAGAATGCGATGCAAGGCAGCGGCCCAGAATAATGCAGCGCAACTGTGTTCCTGTCTGAAAGCACGACGCATTCACGTTGCCTACCACGTCGACAGCCCAAACGGACGCAACCCGACCTAGCTACCTTGCACTTATGCATGCCAGACACTGCTGCCACTTAGTCGCGCACTTGGCTGCCGAGGCCTCGCGCGGCCCCACCTGCAGCCGCCGAGCGCGGGCGCGCGCACAGCGTGCATACGGCCCCAAGCAAACCCAACACAGGCGGCCACGAAACGCGCTCGCTCAGTGCACGCGACGCTCACAAAAAGTAAAGAGTATTAAAATCCAAGGCAGCGGCCGGTGGCGGTCGGTGCCTGGGCGTCGCTGCCCCACGGCCGCTTAGGCTGGCCCCGACACGGAGCGCGGACGCCACCGGCAACGCGCGGGCCCTGACACTTGTCACCGGGTGCCAGCTTGACACTTCAGACACATGCGAGGTCACGCCAGCGCCTGCCGCGACCGCCCGGACGGCGCACGCATAGTGGCATAGACCAACACAGGCGGGCGGCCCCATCTCCATCCGCAAGGCAGGACAAAGCCCCCGGTGCCGGGCACGCCGCAGCTACACACATCCAGCGCTTGCGCTACAGCCAGCTATGGGTATCCTATACCGAGCCACAATGTCAAGGACGCTGGGCTGTAGGCACCCGGCAACCATCCAATATCGCATGATCCACGTATAGCGCCCGCCGCCGTACGGTCGGGCTCGAGTAGGGGCATAAGCGAATGCCAACAGTAGCAAGCCTCAAAATGCTGCGAAGCCGCGGCCGCATCCAGGCCATCCGCTCCCAGCCCCTCCGCAAGCCCACACAAGCCAGCATCAAAGCCCAATCAAGAGGCCCGGAGCAGCCGGAACTCTCGCGGCGGATTGAAAGTATGCGCTGTGTCTACCACCTCCTGCCAGCCCAGTGCCGAGCTGCTGCAGTCCGGTTCGCGCGCCCCGGCCGCAGCCGCGCACGGCCGCACGACCGCACGCCGAGGAACCCCCACCCTCCCAAGCGTCCTGCATGGGCGGTGTGCACATCCAGCCATTGCCCATACGTCGCCCCGAGCCCTTCTCAACCACCGGCCCCTACTCGTCATCGTCGTCAATGCCCGCCAGGCCGTAGTCCCCCGCCTGGTTGCTCGCCTGCTGCTTCGCGCTGCGGCGCGGCTTGCCCTGCAGGTCGAGGCCAGGCCAGCGCGCGTCAGTGGCGAGCGAGGGTCGACGGCTCGCTTGCTCGGCCGGAGCCTGCAGACAGGCGCGCGCCCCGCGCCGCCCATGCACGGCGCCTGTGAGCCCGCAGCCCGGCGCACCTTGATCATGGGCAGGCCCCTGTCCTGCAGCCACATGCCCAGCGGCTGGCCGTCCGGCAGCACCTTGATGCTGCGGTACCACTTGGCCTGGGGGGCGGCGGGCAAGCAGGTGGCACACACGGCAAGCAATTACGGCAATGCGTGGCAAAGCGTTGCGAGCCGGCTCGTGGAGAGCGCACATGCAGAGCCCAACACCTCTTCCTCGGACCCACTCGCGCCCCAGCCACCTCACCATGGCGCTGCCGCCCGCGCGCTCAAAGGCGCTGCGCGTGACGATCTGCCGGCTGCCGACTGGGAAGAGGATGCAGGGTCCGCCTGCAGGCGCGCAGGCAGCGGGGCAGGTTTTGGCAGGGTGCAGGCCCCCGTCACAGATAGCCCCTGTCACAGACAGGCCCCCGTCACAGGCTGCAACGGGGCCTGTGACTCCTCGGCGAGGCTCTTGCCTGTCAGGTACTCCTCCACCAGAAACTCGCCCACGATGCGGCCGCCCACGGCCGCAGCCTCCGCCATCGCGCCCGCCGGCACGGCCCCTGAATCGGCATTGGTGGAGAATGGGGAGAAGCGTTAGGGCGGCCTGCAACACAACTGCTGCTCGCTGAAAGCTTTGCCGGGCCACGGCCGCTGCCGCGCGGACGGCAGCTGTCGCGCTCGCCCACCTTTTGGCCACCGCCTGTCCGCGCTGTCGACAGCGCCGATGCCGCCGGCCACAGTTAGCAGCACACGCTCCGTGTTACCGTTGCCGGCTCCCGGGCGCCCGCGACGGCCGCCGGCGACGCGCCGCGCTCCACCGCGGCCCGTCGACCCAGCGGCGGCTGCCGCGTCCGCACTTGCAGCGCTGAACTCCGCACGGACAGCCATGGCGTCGCCTTGCGCAGGCGCCGCGCCGTCGGCCTCCGCGGCCCGGTCGCGGCCCAACGCCGCAGCCGGACGGCAGGCGGGGGCCGGGGTGGAGGGCGTTGGCGACGGCGTTGGCGAGCCCGACCCCGATATCGGCTCCGCCCGACAGACGCTGGGACGGTGTGGGGCCGCGAGCGCCGCCGCGGCTGCGGCCCCCGTGCACCCCGCAGCGGAGCCCATGGCCTCGGACGCCACAGGTGGCTGCTCCGACAGCAAGCCCAATGCATCTAGCTCGCCGTTCCCAAGCAGGTCAGCCAGCAACCAAGAGCTCTCCATGTCACCGCCCGTGGTGCCGGCGCCGTGAGGAACGGCGGGCGGCCCCATCGCGGCGGCGGCCGCCGACGGCAGGGCGTAGGCTGAGGCCGCCGTGCCGGGGCCGCCAAGGGGGGCCGCCTGCGACGAGGCGCCCGCGCCAGGGTTGGCCCAAGCGCCGTTGCTGCCTGCTAACATGGTTGCGCACGCAGGGAGTTCGCGGTCCGCGCGGGCTGTGCCCATGACGTCAGCGCCGGACGAGCCGGGAGCGCCGCGCTCCACACGCGCCGTTGCGTACGGCAATGGGCGCTGCGGCACCGGCCGCAGCTGCGGCTGGGGCGCTATGGGCGGTGGGGCTTTAGCGTGCTGCGGCCCGGGCTCCGTTGCCTGCGGCTGTTGCCCTGCTGATGCGGACAGCTGGATGCGAGCTAGCCGCCGCCAGCGGGTGCAGCAGCGGCAGTCGCAGTTCTCATCATCGGCGTCCATGCCATCGGCACCGCCGCCAGCAGCACTGTCACCGACGCCGCTGATGCGGACGCCGACGCCGATGCCGACGCCGACACCGCTGCCGCCGGCGCCGTTATTGATGCCCCTGTCGCCAACCCCCTCAATGCCGCTGCCGCCGCTGGCGCTGCCGTAGCCGCCGTCGCTGTCGGGGTGCGTCGTCCCGGCGCTGCTGGGACGATGGGGATGTGGCGGCGCTCCGGCAGCAGGGTATGCGTAGGGGTACGGGTACGGGTAGGGGTGTGGGGCCGGGCCGGGGTACGGGTGAGGGCAGGGGAACCGATCGTGCCACTCCGGGGCTCCCGGCGGGAAAGGCACCTGCCCAGGCGAGTTCATCAATGGCGACGGCCCCGTTGCAAGAAGGGGACCGAAGGCTGGATGGGGCCCTGGAAGAGTCCTAGGCCAAGGGCCTGCTGGGGTCAGGGGCATTGAAGCACCGGGTTCAGATGCATTGTTTGACGAATAGACGCCACCACACGCAGACAGCACCACACGGCCATGGAAGCGGTTTGTTCCTTCATGGCCACGGGCAACTGCAGGCAATCCCATGCCGAGGCGCTCCTCACCTGCGGCCAGCTGCGCCCGGTGCAGCCGGTCGTACGGGTGCACTCTGTCATACGAATGAGCGCGGCCATACGGCGGCGGCGCGCCGCCAGCTCTGGCGTATGGCTCACGATGCGCTGCGTAGCCCTCGGTACCAGCGCCATAGGGCTCGTGCCACGGCGCGCCGCTGCGCTCCGAGATAAGTCCAGCAGGGGTCGAAGGAGGAGCCCCTTGCACGGCAAGGTTGTAGGCTGCGGTGGCGCTGGCCGGCGCACGAGACGCCATCCGATGCCACGCGAGGGAGATTGGCTGCAGCTGCGCCATGGACTGAAGCGGTCCATGTCGAGGCGGCGTCGGCAGTGCACTGCCGAGCCCGCTGCTGGAGGGACCCGTAGAGCCCATGTCCAGTCTTCCGTCCGCCGACCCGATGCCGAACGGCTTACCGGCTTCAGTCGGGCTGTCTGAGAAACCGCGCGGCGTCGTTACCGCGTCCATGTAGGTGGCGTTGGCTGCATGCGACAGCGGGTTGTCGTGTGGCGCTCGCATGAACAATTTGGGATTGTCTGCCACAGAAGGGAGTGCTGGACGTCGGATTGCACGTCCTCGATATTGCTTAGATTGTCGTGTACGCCACTATGTGCTCGCTTCCTGCGCGGCAGGGTGGGAGTGCTTTCATGCCTTCAAGGCTTGCGCACATTTCCACAGTTTGCGCAACCAGACAAGCGTACTGGGCCAAAGCGCAAGGCAGACTTATATGACAACACGCGGTAACCTGCTGAACGTGGCAGCGCGTGACAAGAGGTTGTAGGACGGCGCGGCGCCATACCGGGCGCGTGCCGCTACTGTAGTCGCAACCAGAGCAGGTCCCATGGCATGCACTCAGCGCGGTAGCCGGAATTTCAGCATGGACTCGCCACGCGACACACGTTCCGAACTTACCTGCACAGCGCCTTGCACAAGGCCGTGACAGACTGACGACTATTGGCATGCAATGATGTTACAGAAGCGCTGGTATAACACGCCGTTGCTGTCGTCGGTGATGCATTTGGCCTGCGCCCGTCGACATATTTGCTTTGTTGGGATGGACAGTGCTTCTAGTTCTTGCAATACTACCTCACCTCTCCTTTGCAGGGAGCGGCAAATGAAGCCATGCGAACACCATGGTCTTGCAATGCGCCCACCATAGTTTTATGGACGTCTGTTGTCACAGCTCTCATGTACTGTGAGCATGTTCATCCTTGTTTAGTGAAACGGTAATGAGCATAACCAACGGACAACCGTTCCTGAGACCTGCAACCTTGTTGTGGTCTTCTCTGCAGCAATACAATTTGTATGGCTTGGCATGTGCGAAAGGAATGCATCATTGTAACGGGCAGAGTTTCCCAACGTTCGCCACCTTCTTACTGTGTTCTTGCGCCCGCGACGCGCCCGCAAGGCTAGAGATGTGCCACAATTTGCTGCACACTACGGATCATATTTGAAAGTTTGCATGCTTGCCGGGCCTTTTTGACGGCCTGCATGCCATCGTCGGTCCTCGTCGGCACAGTGGGCGCGGTGAATCCTCGACCATCCTCGACAGCGAAATTGACGACGGTGGCTTATCGGTACTAGATGGCCCAGACTGACTTGTCCGATGTGGCGAGATTCTTGGTTTCAAATCGTCGGACAGGTTTCAAACCAGTGCTCATTGCTACCTGCTAGTCACGTAGCAACGGCAGGCCCAAGGCAGTTGCCGAGCTGCCGTGCGATGCGATCCTGGACGCTTTCACTTGCGGCGGCCCCGCCCTGATCGACCGCAGCCTGGCCCCGGGCGCCCTGCCGACTGGGCGCCTTCCTCGACTCCCAACCGCCGTGCCGACCGCGTGTCTGGTGTCGCCGCTGGCCTTGGGCGCTTTCAGGCTGTTGCGGCTACTGGAGCATACCGTTGCCGCGTCGCCGCCATGACGGCGCAATGGCTGTGCCTAGCAACGGTCAGGGTGGCCGGCGCCCCGCCGTGGGCTCTCGTGGCCCAGGGTGGCCCTGGCTACAGCACGGAGACGTGCCCTGCCGGCGTCGCGCGCGCCGTTGGAAGGTGTGGGGTATGGGGTGTGCTGGGCACAGGGACGACACGTGTCGCGCACACATGGGCGAGTGGCGCGCCCCTCGCGACCGGCTGGCAGTCGTGTAGGGCCACAGGCGGATTTGGGGCACGCACGGCCGACAAGAGGCGCATCTGCACCGAAGGACGACTCCGCATTATTACAGCGGCCGCAGCAGGTGCCTCGCACGGTGCATGGAGTTTGGCCCGCGGTACAGGTGCATGCCAACACGCCAGGCCACGGGCGCATGTAACCTCACAGCCCGCAACACCACAAGCGGCAGGCCAGCTGGCGCCGCAATAATAAATGTCGCAGAATCTAGCTAGCACGTCCGCTCGGCATCAGCACTACCTACAATATTAATAAGCATAACTTGACATACAGGCTGACCCGACACCTTACGACGGCGGCGCGCGGGGCGCGCGGGGCTTGGCGTTCACGTTGCTGGGCGACGCGCGCACAGGCGGCGGCGACTTCATGTTGGGTGGCCGGCGCGTGACGGCGCCGTCGTCCTCGTCGGGCTTGGTGCCAGCCGGGGTGCTGGGCAGGGGGCCGGCGGCAGCGTCGCGAGCAACCACGGGGTTGAGCAGGTTGGCCACGAACGTGGGCGTGAACTGCTGGGCCGGCGTTTGGTTGCACTGCGGCGGGAGGGGTCAGGGACACAGCAAGGGCCGTACGGCAGTGTCATGGCGCGTTCGTGCGTAGACTGGCCATGCGGCGCAGGGGTAGATGGGGGGGGCCGAGCAGGAGTGACAGCTCTGGCGGAGCTGTCAAGGCGTGGGGAAGCCCAATCAACGCGGCGAGCAAGCGTCTTGCCGCACCGTGTACATCTGCAGGTCCAGGCCAACCTCCGTGACGCGCGAGCCAGGGATGTCCAGGCACTGCACGGCACGGGAGCAGCAGCGCGGTCAGTGGTGGCGGCGCGGAGTCATGCCGGCATGCATGTCACAGGGCGGAGAGCAGGGGCGCCCCAGCGCACCAGAGGCTTGCTAGGGTCAACCACACGCAGGCAGCAGGCCCCCAGGCTCACGCACCATGCCGCTCTGCGACGCAAACTCAATGAAGTAGCCGCTATTGAGGCGGCCGAAGCTGAACGCCTGGGACCTGGGGTGGGGGCACGCACAGGGGTGCAGCGCCATGCGTCAGCCCCTGGCGGAAGGAGCCCGGCGGCGTTGCCCGCCATGTGCACGTGCCCGCCTCGTGGCCTCGCGGTCCAGGTCAGGGCAACGCCCGACTTGGTAAGCAAGCCCTGCTTGAGCAGATTCCTCCTCGGCGCACCTGTCAAATGAGTTGGCAGAGCTGCCCGAAGACCAGGTGCAGTCGGCAATCATCATGGCAGCGCCACTGGAGCGAGTGCTCGCGCCACCAACCACGGAGATGCACCTGCTCCAGCAAGCGGGCGTGGGGCCAGGCAGTGAGTGTCATAGGGCTTATGGCGTTGGGCCGCCGGGGGCTATCGACAGACGCAACCTACAGCTGCCTGCAACCCTTTCGTCGATCGGCCACGTCATGTCAACTGCCCCACCTCCGCTGGTCCTTGACGTTGCGCAGGCGGTACAGGCTGGCCCACGGGTTGGTGCTAGACGACGTCTGCCAGCCTGCGTTCGAGATGGAGAGGGGAAGGGGAGTGAGGTCGTCGCGTGCGTGGGCAGAGGATACACACAAGGTGCGCGGGCGTGTGCGCACCCTGGCCAGCCCCTGCGATGACTCACCGGCCACCTCAAGCATCCAGCGCATGCTGCGGGACCACCCATTCACCAGCGAGCGGCGCACAAACGTCAGCAGGGCAGACCATTGTTGACTGATTTTGCACATAGCAGAGAGCCCCAGCCACGCACGTTGACGCGTGTCGTCCCTTAGCTAGCTCCCCCTGCCTCGCAAGATAGCTCCCCGGCTTCCCGGCTTCCTGGCCGCCGCACGCGCGCACGGACCTGTTCTCGGTGCTGCTGCACGTGAACGACTCGAGCGCGTCGCCGTGGAAGGTTGTGAGGGCCTGCGTGTCCAGGCACAGGTTGCCCGTGGTCTTGATGGTGTAGATGCCGCGGTCTGGGGTCGGTAGGAGGCGGCCAGGGCGGCGGGGGCGGCTGCACATGTCAGCAGGCGCAAGAGAGCTTGGTGCTGAGCGAGTAGGCGGGCCAGAGGTGGGCCCATGCGCGGGAGTAGCAGGGGCATTGTCTCTTGTGACATGCCCGACGGGATCCATGCGTGCTGTGGGCCGGAGCCTGCCGCCCGCGCCGCTGAGAGGGCACTCACTGAAGGTGGCGCGAGTGGTGCTGGCGGCGACGAGGTTGAAGACCTGAGCCGGGGTGCGGTTGCACGAGTACATCTGCGCAAAAGGGGAGCCGTTTGGACGGAGGGAGGCACGACATCAGGGCGGGGAAGCAAGCCCCAAGAACTTCGTCACAACGCGTAAGGATGCTGCTTCTGCAATGACAGGTGCAACACTAGACTTGACAATCCACGCACGGCAGGTTCGACCTCTGCACGGACCTGCAGGTTCTGGCCGAGGACCTTCGACTGGCCGGGGATGTCGATGCACACTGCAGCAGCGGGCCAGACAACACACAGTGTCTCAGGAACCACCATGGCCCACACTGCTTACTCGATTGGTACGCGCGTACGCTGCTGCCGGGAGCGGCAGCCGGCAGCGGCACGCAGACCGGCTACAGCTTGTAGCACACTTACGGCCGCTGGTGGAGGACGAGGCGGACTGGAGCTCATAGCCGCTGCCGCTCCGGGTCACCCAGAAGTACTGGGACCACAGGTTGTCGATGCAGGACCAGAGGACGACCGTGTTGCCAGTGCCAGTGGAAATGCACCGCGACGTGTCCTTGCCGTTGCGGAAGCGGTACAGGTTCGTGTAGCCGCCTGCGGGCAGCGAGCAACGAGCGAGCTAGGTAGGGAGATCGCAGCATCGTCAGATTGCATGCGGCAGCCGGGGGCGCCATGGCCCTGCCCTGCTCTGTGCCGCACGCAGCATCCGGCTGGGCGTGCCCGCATAGCAGGCCCGACATAAAATCTACACTTACTCGCAAGCTCAGCCCTCCAGCGCAGCGTGTCTGAAGACCTGAGCGTACATACAGTTGGTCCAGAGGGCGCCCCGCCGTTAGCCGCCGCACAGGCACACATGCATGGGTAACCATCCAGCAGGGACCGACCCCGCCTGGCAACCAAGGCGCCGTGCCCTGGCAGCCGCCCGACTGACGGCCAACCTTTTCGCTGACCCCGATTGCCCCCGCGCTTACGTGCACGACCACTGCTCAATGGGGTCGCCTGCATCGGCGCGGCGGCATGACGACGGATTGACAACGAGTGAGTAACGGGGCCACCGTTCAGCAGCAGGTCGGGATGGGGCAGGGTCTCGGCGCGGAAGACTTAGGAGGGCGCAGCGAGCGGGCCGCCGAATAAACCAATCAAGCAAGCGCTCATCGACGCCGCCTAGCAGTATGGCCACATGACGCCGGCGCACCCAAGTCTAGCGCAACAACGAAGAGAACGGCACTAGACAAGGCGCTGTGGCGCGCCCACCGTTGAAGCCAGTGTTGGCCTCGGGGTCAATACAGAAGGTGACGCCAGGGATTGCCGTCTGGATGGTGAACCAGGCACCGTCTGGGGGCAGCGGGGGAGGCGTCGAGGGGACGTGTGAGCAGGCACCGCAGCACGACGTGGGGCAGGCGCAGGCACACCGACCGCACGGCAAGAGGACGGCAGCGAACCTTGTTTGCATTCACTTCCATTGCATGCACGCACATACAACCGCGAGCGGTCCCCACTCACGAGCGAGCGGCGAGGCTGGCGGTGTTCGCAGGATAGGAGGCGGGTGATGGCGACACGGGTACAGGGGAGGCATGCAACATGGTCAGCAAGCGGTTGTGCGAAGTTTACTGCGTGCAACGGCGGGCGATGCGCAGCCCCTTCCATGCCAAACGAACCTCGCTGCTGCTGGCAGCCACTCACTCGACTGAAGCTGGCGGCGGACGGACCCGGAGCCCTTGATCTTGAGCTTGTCGGCAGCGGGCTCGATGGCTGCGAGGAACGAAATGAAGGGCGGTGAAGCCGACAGGCCCGTCACGCACCTGGTTCAAGTAAGAGTGTTCAAGGTAAGCAAAGCCGAGTGCAAGTGAAGCGCGAGCGCCGTTCTGACTAATAATAATCGTCTTGTGAGACGCAGGGACGCGAGGAGAGAGCCGTAGACGAGCGCGTTGATCACCGCTTGGCGAGGTCTAGGCACTCACGCTCGGCGGGCTTCTCCATGAGCAGGCGAGAACCGGCCGGCATCTCGGCGTTGGGGTCGTTCAGCTCTGCGCGCAAGACCAGCCACAGGTTATCGATATGCCCACAACGTTGCAAACGCTGCAGACGGATAAATGTATCATGTCGCGGTTGCCCGCGCGGCGGCTTCGCTTACCGGCCTCAGTCGCCATAACGAAGGGGCTCTGCTGCAGCTCCGCCTCTGGGTAGACCTTGTCTGCAACTTCAGCATGCACTCCAGCAGCGATGGCCACGAAGGCCAGCGCCGCGAGGCACAGCATGGTGCCGCGCTTGGCCATGGAAGGTATCGCGCGTAACGTGCAAGAGGAGGCAAGGTAAGTCCTTCAGGCGCACACGTAAAGTATGTGATTTGCGGCGAGGTAGCGTTATTTGTAGGCCCAATGGCTGTACGGCTGCTGTTTTGGGCGCGCCCGCCATATCGTCTTCCCAGCAACACGCACGCAAGGAGCTCGCAATATGCTGTGCATCTGCTGAAAGCTGCTGCGTGGCAACATACGTGGGATGCACGGACGATGTGGTGAAGGGCAGCATTGGGACGTTCACGGTTTCTCGTTCGTAACTTTTTGTGAGACTCGCTCACGCCCGCAACGTCGCGGTTGCGCCGTCTTCCACATTCATAGAGCATGTCTTCACACGCAGATCACCTAGCACAGCAGTCGCAGCGCTTTTACTAGCATAGAGAATGTTCCAGGCAAACAAATATACATGCATGACAGGGTGTTGCATTGTCGGGCGGCCCAGTTCCGTCCAGTCAGCGAACACATTATATATTCTCATTGGTCTCTTCAAATACAGAGCACCTTGCAGAGCTACCGCAGCTCTCTTATTAGCGTCGAGAATAA